>CM042407.1:21640090-21942590 GCA_023634145.1 Thymallus thymallus
TATAAAGAAATATAAAAAAAGAGCCCAGGGCAACCCCATGCTTTTTCGATCCATGTTTAATCTCTTTCCTACTCTGACTTCACTTTGTTAGGGAGCAGGCGTAGGGTCTTACATTGAGAGCATCTTCATCATGATATAGATAGAAAATAATAGTATTGAGGTTTATATTTCACAACCTCCACTGGCTTTTGGAGTTGTCTATAGGCCGATGGGATTGAGCAAAGTAATCGGCCTACACTTCATTTAGGCTAAATGTTTATCGCCAGTGATAGATGAGCAAACGAATAGACGAGATACACCATTTTCCCAGACAGAGAATTAAACAAAGATTAACTCAGTGAAATAAAATCACATTGATTAAGACAAATCACAGGCTTTTGGTCAGGAGTAGGCCTAGGCTTAAGTGCAAAAATAATCCACTTGTTAAGCTACATACAGTGCACTCTTGACTTTTTCCACATCTTATTCTAAACATTTTCCCCCCCAAAAAAATTCACCTCAATCTACACATAATACACCATAATGACAAATGGCAAAAAATTATTTAAAAAATGAAATACTTATGTATTCAGACATTTTGATCGAAATTGAGCTCAGGTGCATCCTGTTTCCATTCATCATCCTTGAGATGTTTCTACAACTTTATTGGAGTCCACCTGTGGTAAATTAAATTGATTGGACATGATTTGAAATAAGCAAAGAGAAACGACAGTTCATCATTACTTTAAGACATGAAGGTCAGTCAATACAGAACATTTCAAGAACTTTGAAAGTTTCTTCAAGTGCAGTCGCAGAAACCATCAAGCACTATGATGAAACTGGCTCTCATGAGGACCGCCACAGGAAAGGAAGACCCAGAGTTACCTCTGCTTCAGAGTTAAGTTCATTAGAGTTAACTGCACCTCAGATTGCAGCCCAAATAAATACTTCACAGAGTTCAAGTAACAGACACATCTTAACATCAACTGTTCAGAGGAGACTGCATGGTCGAATTGCTGCAAAGAAACCACTACTAAAGGACACCAATAATAAGAAGAGATTTGCTTGGGCCAAGAAACATGAGCAATGGACATTAGACTGGTGGAAATCTGTTCTTTGGTCTGTTGAGTCCAAATTTTGAGATTTTTGTTACAACCACCATGTCTTTGTGAGAAGTGAGTGAAGGAAAAGCAGCCAACAAGTGCTCAGCATATGTGGGAACTTCTTCAAGACGGTTGAAAAAGCATTCCAGGTGAAGCTAGTTGAGAGATTGGCAAGAGTGTGCAAAGGTCTCATCAAGGCATAGGGTGTATAAAAATATATTTTGTTTTGTTAAACACTTTTTGGGGTATTACATGATTCCATTTCATGGTTTTGATGTATTCACTATTATTATACAGGTTTCCTCCAAACGTGACACTTGGCATTCAGGCCAAAGAGTTCAATCTTGGTTTCATCAGACCAGAGAATCTTGTTTCTCATGGTCAGAGTCCTTTAGGTGCCTTTTGGCAATCATGACTAGGTCGTTAGGCAGAAATAAAAGTAGAGGCTTTGTCGCAGGCAATACTTTTTCATATATACAGAAAAGTCAGCAAAAAGTTTCTAAAGTTTCTAAAGTTGGCGGTAAAACGTCTTGGTTTGAAAGGTTTAAGAGTAATTTGCACACTCGAGGGAGGGGAATGGCCACACAGACAAACGTGTACCCACAAACACACAGTTTGGGTTACACCAATTCAAGGTGTAGTAATTACATTTGCCACTTAGGGGCAGCATCTACATAACCTTCACCCTGCCCTACCCTTTCCTCGCCCTATACCTAACATGGCCTCAACCTTTTGCTTACTTCACCCTAGTCTAAAAATGCATCGCTGGGGACAGGGCTGGTATGGCAGGTCCACTTGTTTTGTTAAATAAACACTTTACAATTAAGATTCCTTGACTTAAAATAACCCTATTAGCGTTTTGATAACCCTAATATAATCCTATAAAATAACCCTATAACACACACTCAAAGCGCCCAGAGCGAGAGGGGGTGTGACAGGGTCAAACTGCTCCCTGGCGAGTAAGAATCTACCCAGCATGACCTCATCTAACCCTACACACACTCTAATCTCCAAAACGCCTGTGTGTGTGTTTATGTGTGTGTCAAAGATTCCATGCACAGATGAGGGAACTCCCCCTCATTTTAAAAACCAATAAATTATTGACTTGAGTAATGAAAAGTATGGGTTTACCTTTCTCCTCTCCCTCTCTGGGTTGAAGGTGCCAAACCACGACTGCATCTGAGGAAGGAGCACAAAGAACACACTGTCTGAGTCCCGTTTGGCACACACACACACACACACACACACACACACACACACACACACACACACACACACACACACACACACACACACACACACACACACACACACACACACACACACACACACACACACACACACACACACACACACACACACACACACACACACACACACACACACCCCACACAATTACTTCTACCTGAGACTGGAGGAGAGGTAAATAAGCCTAATTTAATCCACTGTCAGTCAAGGCTGAAACGCATCAAGGGAACACACACACACACACACACACATACACACACACACACACACACACCCCGACAGACAGACACACACACACACACACACACACACACACACACACACCCCGACAGACAGACACACACACACACACACACACACACACACAACCCGACAGACACACACACACACACACACACACACACACACACACAACCCGACAGACACACAGCTACTCTAAGCTAAGGTAGGGAATGCTTTAACAACCAAAACAAAACATGTACAGCTCCCACCTCTCCAAAGAGCATTACTGATCACAGCTGAGTCTACCACTGAAGGGGGAGCAGAGGATAGAGAGGGAGATAGAGAGAGAGGATAGAGAGAACGAGATACAGAAACATAGAAAGAAAAAAAGAGAGAGAGTTGGATAGATGTGGATAAAAAGAAGAGACAGACACGGGTGGCCAGCCCAGACATCTCAAGGGAGGACACTAGATTGTTCATTCTTCCTTTCTCTCCCTCCATTTCTCTCTCGTCTCGGGGGAATTCCAGAAACAATAGAAAGCTCAATTGGGAATCAGCTGCTCCTCAAGAGACACACACACACACACACACACACACACACACACACACACACACATGTACACACACACACACACACACACACACACACACACACACACACACACACACACACACACACACACACACACACACACACACACACACGTACACACACACACACACACACACACACACACACGTACACACACACACACACACACACACACACACACACGTACACACACACACACACACACACACACACACACACACACACACACACACACACACGCACACAATCAAGAGCAATCTAAACAGAGGAGAGCCTCTGTCAGCCATGGACGCACACACACAAATGAGGTAGAGAGATCGGCACACATTAATTCTGTTCAACTATTTATCAACTCAGCGTTGCCATGGTTTCTCTGTCTGCACTACAGCGCTCGTCATTGGATCTTTGTGTATGTGTGTAGTCATTTGTGTATTTTCGCCCTGTATGTGTGTGTGTGTGTGTGTGTGTGTGTGTGTGTGTGTGTGTGTGCTAGGAGGTTAAAGAGAGGATGAGTGTTTATTTACACATGAGAGAGAGAGAATCAGATAGCATGAAAGAATGATAGACAATGGCCGTCTATCTAACCACTGTAGACAAAGGTTACTTGTGTGTGTACGACAATGATGTTGTCTGTCATATACCCATGCACAGAAGTGTGTGTGAGTGTGTGGCTCTCTAATTTCGTTGATGAATCCTCCTTATGAGAGCTAGAGGATCCCCCTCCTGCACACATAGAATTCCTTACACTAGCTAGGTTTCCATCCAATTGATCACAGATTTTCATGTGAATATAAAAAAATGTGCATAAATAAAATAAAACCAAATTTTCCCACCATAGACTTGTTGACTCAAATTGACTTGTTCAGGATAAAAGTCTGTGCGTCATGACTTAGCGCATATAAAAGTAACTTTTGTGTTCAATTCCCACGTACAGAATAAAAAATACTAGTTAGTTAACTGTTTTTCAACTGTAGGTTTTGTCACAAAACATTTTGCGTTTAGCGAATGTGCCCACTCTGCCATTGGCACTTACACTCTAGCCAACTCTCGCAGATACAGTGCTTGCAGATACTGTATATCCTACATGATGAGATTATTATGGACAAAATATCAAGATTATTTTACATTGAACAAAAATATAAACGCAACATGTAATGTGTTGGTCTCATGTTTTATGAGCTGAAATAAAAGATCCCAGAAATGTTCCATACGCACAAAAAGCTTATTTCAAAAAAAATGTGGGCACAAATTTGTTTACATCCCTGTTAGTGAGTATTTCTCCTTTGCCAAGATAATCCATCCACCTGACAGATGTTGCATAGCAAGAAGATGATTAAACAGTGTTACAAATTTCCAGCATGATGATTACACATGTGTACCTTGTGCTGGGGACAATAAAAGGCCACTCTAAAATGGGTAATTTGCCACAAAACACAACGCCACAGATGTCTCAAGTTTTGAGGGAGTGTGCAATTGGCATGCTGACTACAGGAATGTCCACCAGAGCTGTTGCCAGAGAATAGAATGTTAATTCTCTACCATAAGCCGCCTCCAACATAGTTCTGGAGAATTTGGCAGTAAGTCCAACCGGCCTCACAACAGCGGATCACGTGAAACCACGCCAGTCCAGGACCTCCACATCCGGCTTCTTCACCTGCGGGATCGTCTGAGACCAGCCACCCGGACAGCTGATGAAACTGTGGGTTTGCACAACCAAAGGTTTTCTGCACAAACTGTCAGAGTGCCCCATGGTGGCGGTGCGGTTATGGTATGGGCAGGCATAAGCTACGGACAACAAACACAATTGCATTTTATCAACGGCAATCTGAATGCACAGAGATACCGTGACGAGATCCTGATGCCCATTGTCATGCCATTCATCAAACGCCATCACCTCATGTTTCAGCATGGTAATGCACGGCCCCATGTCGCAAAGATCTGTAAACAATTCCTGGAAGCTGAAAATGGCCCAGTTCTTCCATGGCCTGCATACTCACCAGACATGTCACCCATTGAGCATGTTTGGGATGCTCTGTATCGACGTATACGACAGCGTGTTCCAGTTCCCGCCAATATCCAGCAACTTCGCACAGCAGAGGAGAGGGACAACATTCCACAGGCCACAATCAACAGCCTGATCAACTCTATGTGAAGGAGATGAGCTCTACAGCAGTCTCACAACTCAATCGCTGGTTGAAAACTGTTTTCTGCCCCTCCCAAAAGATAGAATTTCTAGATAATTGGCCCTCTTTCTGGGACTCACCCACAAACAGGAACAAGCCTGGCCTGCTGAGGAGTGACGGACTCCATCCTAGCTGGAGGGGTGCTCTCATCTTATCTATGAACATAGAAAGGGCTCTAACTCAGCCTGCCAGTTTAGTGGAGTCTGCCACTAGCACAGTCAGTGTAGTCAGCTCAGCTACCCCCATTGAGACTGTGTCTGTGCCACGATCTAGGTTGAGCAAAACTAAACATGGCGGTGTTCGCCTTAGTAATGTCACTGGAATAAAGACCTCCTCCATTCTTGTCATTATTGAAAAGAGATTGTGATATCGCACATCTCAAAATTGGGCTACTTAATGTTAGATCCCTCACTTACAAGGCAGTTATAGTCAATGAATTAATCACTGATCATAATCTTGTGATTGGCCTGACTGAAACATGGCTTAAGCCTAATGATTTCAATGTGTTAAATGAGGCCTCTCCTCCTGTTTACACTAGTGACCATATCCCCCTCTCATCCCGCAAAGGCGGAGCTAACATTTACGATAGCAAATTTAAATTTACCCCTAGAATTTCTAAGCAAACAGCTGGAAGCAGGGCTTTGTCCTATTTTATGGAATGGTCTGCCTATCCAACCTTGAAGTCTTTATTGAAGACTCATCTCTTCAGTAGGTCCTATGATTGAGTGTAGTCTGGCCCAGGGGTGAGAAGGTGAACGGAAAGGCACTGGAGCGACAAACCGCCTATTCTGTCTCTGCCTGGCTGGTTCTCGTCTCTCCATTGGGATTCTCTGCCTCTGACCCTATTACGGGGGCTGAGTCACTGGCTTACTGGTGCTTCCCATGCCGTCCCTAGGAGGGGTGTGTCACTTGAGTGGGTTGAGTCACTGACATGATCTTCCTGTATGGTTTGTCGCCTCCTCAGGCTCGTGCAGTTGAGTGGATCTTCATGGGCTATACTCAGCCTTGTCTCAGGGTAGTAGATTGACGGTCTGTTGATATCCCTGGTGGTGTTGGGGCTGTGCTTTGGCAAAGTGGGTGGGGTTATATCCTGCCTGGTTGGCCCTGTCCGGGGGTATTGTTGGAAGGGGCCACAGTGTCTCTCTCTAGGTTTCTGCCTAGGTTTCTGCCTTTCTAGGGAGTTTTTCCTAGCCACCGTACTTCTACATCTGCATTGCTTGCTGTTTGGGGTTTTAGGCTGGTGGTTTTCTGATCCACGTCCCTACATTTTTTTTTATTCCCAGTGAAATCCAAAGATTAGGCAGTGGTGGAAAAAGTACCCCATTTTCACACTTGAGTAAAAGTATAGATACATTAATAGAAAGTTACTCAAGTAAAGTCAGCCAGTAAAATACTACTTGAGTAAAAGTCTAAAAGTATTTGGTTTTAAATATATTTAAGTATCAAAAGTAAATGTAAGTGCTAAACTATACTTAAGTATCAAAAGTAAAAGTATAAATAATAAAAAATTCCTTATATTAAGCAAAGCAGACTCTCAGACATTATTTACAAAAGATGCATTTGTGTTTAGTGAGTCCGCCAGACAAGAGGCACTAGGAATGTTCTCTTGATAAGTGCGTGAATTTGACAATTTCCTGTCCCGCTAAGCATTCAAAATGTAATAAGTACTTTTGGTTGTCAGGGAAAATGTATAGAGTAAAAAGTACAATATTTTCTTTAGGAATATAATGAAGTAAAAGTAGTCAAAAATATAAATAGTAAAGTAAAGTACAGATACTCAAAAAAACTACTTAAGTAGTACTTTAAAGTATTTTTACTTAAGTACTTTCCACCACTGAGATTAGGGTCTAATACATGTATTTAAATTGACTGATTTCCTTATATGAACTGTAACTCAGTAAACTCGTTCAAATTGTTTTTGTTCAGTGTAAATTTGTCAAACAGGGGCCTAACACCGATCATCATGTCACCAGAATAAGACCCTCGATATTAGTTGAAAAGGAGCATAAAGCTCATCACCATGCACTTTCACCACCCTGGTTTTGTACTGTTGATTTTAAAATAAGAAATAAATAATAACTATTGTCACATTCACCGGATAGGTGTTTGTCATACGCGCTGGGGGAACGCAGCGATCATTTTCTTTCTCAAATGGCACGGATTACTCGGGGCAGTTTCTCTATAAAAGTCGCTGGCCACACACCAATACATTGATTGGACAGTGAAACTATCACTTAAATAGCAGCCAACCATTGTCACTGTTGATATCCAAATGATTTCAACGTGATATCGATAGGAGTTAATGACAGAGATGCATTTCTCTTTCTGTTTTGGTGACCCACGTATCAGCACCCTTCTGCTGCCCCAGGCTGTGTCCATGTGTTGTGTCGTCACTCAGGCCAGAATCAGGGGGATGGCAGCTATGTGGAGCCTGCTGGTATGTTGCCTCCAGGCTGTCCATCAACACAAAAACATTCCCAACAGGAGAGGGATAGAGGGTAGGAGGGATAAACTGAGTTCTCTGTGAGCTCTCTGACAGGCAAATACACATACACACTCTCTCACACACACACACACACACCAATTTTCCACTCAAATTGTTTTAAGCAGCAGTGGCAGAGTTAGCAGGAAACACTGCACCCACACTGAGGTAAACATCACAGAGGTATCCACGTCAAGATAAACTGAGTGGATAGGCTTACTACACAACCTTTGGCCACACAGGATTATGACCGGGTGACAACTATTATGCCGATTGGCCAAACATGACACATTGTAAGGTGGGCTCACCCTCTCATTGGTTACGTAGATTATTCTGGCGTAGCAGCAGATCATGAGGAAGATGAGGGTGAAGAGTGGGACGTACCATCTGCAGGGTGGGGGGACAGAGGAAAAAGCGTTACACACAAGAGGACCATCTCTTTACATGAAATCAAACACACATTTAAATGTGATTCTCCCATTGACTTGAACACAATAGCTATTTCAAGAGCATACACTAACAAGAAGAGGTAGAGTGACAGGTGGAATGGTCATAACCTCTCAGGCCAGAGGAGCCTAGGGCCAGGAGTTTTTCCTGGTCAAGTCATGTAGTGAGGATAAACTCCTGGCCCTAGTGTAATCACAATACAGCAAAGGGCAGTGAACTCTGCAAAACCAGTAAAAAACAATAATATAAAACCTTTAACTCAATTCATTGTGTACAGGTATTTGTTTAGCTAGACATTCTTCTGCCACCTCTGATTCAGCACTTGTGTAGAGAAGTAAAACCATAGCACAATAGGTAAGTGCTAGGGTTTCTGTCAAGAGAATAGCGGTAATGTATGGCATTCTTGAGCGATGGAGGGGGTCAAGAAAGGATGACAAAGAGAAAGTGATGCAGAAATGCATGGTATTTCTGTTAAGATGTGTGAGGGAGAGCAAGAGAGAGAGAGCGAGAGCGAGAGAGAGAGAGAGAGAGAGAGAGAGAGAGAGAGAGAGAAAGAGAGAGAGAGAGAGAAAGGGGTTTACAGCTTCAGAGGAGTGTCACCCTCTCAGAAAATGCCAATAGACAATAGGCCTGTTTGTGACAGGGCCTCAGAATACCAGGACTCTAACCACAACCCTACCCTCAGGGCCGGAACAGTACCTTAACTCATCAAAGCACTACTGCCTATCAGAATGTAACATATCATAACAGACAGACCATTCTAAGGCTGTCCCTGCTACTGTACATGCACAGACAGACAGACAGACAGACAGACAGACAGACAGACAGACAGACAGACAGACAGACAGACAGACAGACAGACAGACAGACAGACAGACAGACAGACAGACAGACAGACAGACAGACAGCAGGATGTGTGTCCAGCAACGCAACATTTAGCAGTGCTTCAACAGACTTTGAGATTCATCAGAGTCCACACTGTTCTTCAGATCCACTCTACTTCCTAATTCCCCAGGCCAGACACATGCTACGCTCGTAGCTCATCCTGACCACGTGACTTGACCTGACCTGACCAGGAAATACTGGTGTCATAGTTATAGGATATGGAACATCTCCGGGCTCTTTCAGTGTCATTTGATATGTGCCCTAAATCAAAAATTACATTCACAGTAGCTTACGTAACATTAACATTACACTTCTGTTCATTTAACAACAAGTACATTCACATTACAATCACTTACTAGACGCTCTTATCCAGAGCAGTTTAGACTAAGTGCATAACTATCCTCGGTAAGTACTGCCTGGAAACTGGGGCAGTGGGAGTGAGGAGCTGTCTGGACACGTAGTCTGAGGGTGTATGTGTAAGGCAAGATAAGAGGAGAGGCGTTTCATCCAGAGAGAAAGACTGAGCGACAGGATGGCGTGAAAATGTGCTCACCTCACCCCTGTGTGATTTAATAACCCGCTCTCTGGAATAAATGGCGTCCAATTACACAGCGCCTCCCGTTAACGATGGGGGAGGAGGGAGAGTGGCCTTTTAACGAGCGGGGGGGGGACGAGAGAGGTGGGGGAGAGAGGGGGGAGACGAGGGGGGAGGAGTAACGAGCGGCAGCTACAAAGTGCTCTAATTAGCATGATAATGATCTGCCATTAGAGTCTGCTGGAGCTCTACAGCTGAACATCACCCACCCCGAGAGAGATGGAGAGATGGAGAAAGAGGAAGGATGGAGGGAGGGTGGGATAGAGAGAGAAAAAGGGAGGGAGAGGGGTGAGAAAGGGGGAAGGAGAGTGACCAGGAAAGATAAGGACGGAGAACACAGAAAGGCAAGCAACATGGACAGAAAAAAACAAGATACAAAGAGAAAGGAAGGAGGAAGAAACTAAAAAGAAGACTTGTTGAAGCCAGAGCTTGTACACCCACAGACCATCCTGCAGCATCTTGTATACCCACACACCATCCTGTAGCATTGTGTACACCCACAGACCATCCTGCAGCATCTTGTACACCCACAGACCATCCTGCAGCATCTTGTACACCCACACACCATCCTGCAGCATCTTGTACACCCACACACCATCCTGCAGCATCTTGTACACCCACAGACCATCCTGCAGCATCTTGTATACCCACACACCATCCTGTAGCATTGTGTACACCCACAGACCATCCTGCAGCATCTTGTACACCCACAGACCATCCTGCAGCATCTTGTACACCCACACACCATCCTGCAGCATCTTGTACACCCACACACCATCCTGCAGCATCTTGTACACCCACACACCATCCTGCAGCATCTTGTATACCCACACACCATCCTGTAGCATTGTGTACACCCACAGACCATCCTGCAGCATCTTGTACACCCACACACTATCCTGCAGCATATTGTACACCCACACACCATCCTGCAGCATCTAGTACATCCACACATCATCCTGCAGCATCTTGTACACCCACACACCATCCTGCAGCATCTTGTACACCCACACACCATCCTGCAGCATCTTGTACACCCACACACCATCCTGCAGCATCTTGTACACCCACACACCATCCTGCAGCATCTTGTACACCCACACACCATCCTGCAGCATCTTGTACACCCACACACCATCCTGCAGCATCTTGTACACCCACAAAGAGGGAGGGCAGGGT
Source organism: Thymallus thymallus (assembly GCA_023634145.1). Lineage (NCBI taxonomy): Eukaryota > Metazoa > Chordata > Actinopteri > Salmoniformes > Salmonidae > Thymallus > Thymallus thymallus. Next base: position 21,651,006 of record CM042407.1, read on the forward strand.
GGAAGGATAAAATAGGTGCAGAGTATCTCTCTCACACTCACGCACAGTTATGATATTATTTTCTGTCTGCCTCTATTCTCAGGGGCAGAGAGAGAGAGAGGAAGTGTGAGAGAGGATACAAGACCTGCAGTGCACACCACCACCTCTCTCTTTCTCTCCGTCTTTCTTTAATCGTTCATATTCACTTGACTGAACACTGATGAAGACAAACTGAGTCTGGAACAGGAGATGAAACCTCTCTCTTTCCTCTTTAACCTCCCTTCTATTCTCTAATTTTTACCTGACCCCTTAATCCCTCTGTCTCTCACCTTCCTTTCCTCTCTCACCTCCACCACCCTTCACCCACACTCTCTCTCTGAGCATCAGACGTGCGTATGTATGGTGTGTGTGTGTGTGTGTGTGTGTGTGTGTGTGTGTGTGTGTGTGTGTGTGTGTGTGTGTGTGTGTGTGTGTGTGTATATAGTGTGTGTTTGTGTCAGTGGTGTGTTTGTCTGACGTGCTTCGTCCGGGCCTCTAATCTCTCGTCTCGTTTGATGTAATTAGACTTAATGAAGATTCCCAGATTCTCTGAGCAACCCGTCCCCCAGGTGACCGACGGCGCTATGGAAACTAGGAGAGGGGGAGGAGGGGATCTGATAAAAGACAGAGAGACGGAGCGCTAGCACTGCTGTCTACACTGATAGAGAAAAGTGTGTATGTGTGTGTGGTTAGAGAGATTGATTCTTTACTGATGCTGCGAGCGCTAGCACGATCGCCTGGCTTGATAAGTGAATGTCTGGCTACGCTAAGTGATTGGCAGGTCATATCCAGGCTTGGGGAGACGTAATCCTTGATAACATTCTGAAGAAACACAGACATGTACAGGAAGGAACACACACAGGAAAAAACCCTGGCCTCCCAACATGCAACCCCTTCCCCTCTCTCTGTAGACCTCCAGTCTTCCCTCTATGCTTCCCTCCCCCTGTTGAAGCCCAAGCATTGATGGCTGAGAGGTTTTCACTTACATCCCAAATCTCCAAGCTACGTGTTTGTCTGTGATCCAGCTGGAAAGAGAGAGAGAGAGAGAGAGAGAGAGAGAGAGAGAGAGAGAGAGAGAGAGAGAGAGAGAGAGAGAGAGAAGGCAGAGAATTATGTGACTTTGGTGGGGAAAGGAGCACAGCTGTTGCTATTAATAATCTCAGACTAGAAAAAGAATGGAGCTCTGAGACTAAGGTTCTCTCTCCGTTACTTGTCTTCGTTCCTTACCTCTGTTCCTTCAAGACAATCAATCAAACAATAATAGAGAAGTGAAATCAAAGGCTAGTTGGGACATTTTGCTTTAACCCATCCAGTTTCATACTGAATCTCAGGTCAAAAAGAAAGAGATGACTATAGACTATAGATGAATATAGAGGAGTATGTAGAACCAAACCCAAGGCAATGGAAAGGACATAAGAAATATAAACTCAAATCTAAATTTGAAATGCTTTGTTAGCATGACAACAAACAGACAAAACTGAATGAGAAACTCACCACCAAGCTCCTGCTGGGCCGTAGTATCCACTGAACAGGGGCAGTGAGGCCATCACCAGGGGCACCCCCCAGGCCATCAGGTGGTACAGTCTGGGAAGAAAGAGCAGTGATTACATAACAATGGGAAAGACCACAAACACACAGCCCAGGTGGTCTCGATGCTGTGCCACAAATGAAGGGATAGAAAGCTCTGTGGAGAGACAGGATACAAGAGTTGCTGATCTCACCCGCACACCCACAACTCCACACGCTCACAACCTCACACACCCAAAACCCCACAACCCCATACACCCACAACCTCACACACCCAAAACCCCACAACCCCACACACAACCACAGACCTACAACACCACACCCACAACCCCACACACCCACAACCTCACACACCCACATACCCACACACCCAAAACCCCACACACAACCACACACCCACAACACCACACACCCGCAACCACACACACCCCACACACCCACAACCCCACCACCCCACAACACCCTCAACCCCACACACCCACAACCACCTTTCTTCTTATTCCTCATTCTTTACCATGCGCTTCACTGAACACTGATGAAGACTGACAAGCGTGTCTCGGGAAAGGAGAGGAAACCATCTCTCTCCCCCTGTCTCCCAGGCACGGTCACACTGTCTGCTAGTGGTCGGCAGGTGGTAACGACTCAGTGAGCCTCCCTGGCAGATTGCGGTCCAGACACAGTGGCTGAAGGAGTGAGTGTTGTCGATACTTTATGGACCGTACAGTTACACGGTCGATATGTAGTCAGGTCTACTATGACACGGTCAATAAGCGGTCAGTCTTACTGCGACACTCGATACACGGTCAATACTGCACTGGTCCACTGAATGTGACAGCTCTCATTCAGGTTATATGGGTGTCTGAAATCCCAGGGAATAGGTGATCTCTCTCTCTCTCTACATTTCTAACTCGCTCCTTCTCTCTCTCTCTCTCTCTGTCTCTCTCCTATTTGATTTTACATCCCTCTATCACCTAGGTTGTAGAGTAAGCTTAACAAAGACAGATTGGTGGGTGGTCACTGGGCTGAAGAGAGAGAGAGAGAGAGAGAGAGAGAGAGAGAGAGAGAGAGAGAGAGAGAGAGAGAGAGAGAGAGAGAGAGAGAGAGAGAAAGAGAGAGAGAAAGAAAGAAAGAAGCATGAAATCGAGAGAGAGAGAGAGAGAGAGAGAGAGAGAGAGAGATAGAGAGAGGGAGAGAGAGAGAGAGGTATAGGGAAAGAGAGAAAGAAGGAGAAATAGTGAAAGGGAGAGAATGGATATATACAGCAGATCTAGAAAGAGAGAAAGAGAGATGAAGGGAGTGAGATGGTGGGAGGAGAGGATACAAATAGTGTAATCAGTGCTGCCACTCAACACAGTATCTGGATGGGGGGGGGCTGTCAAAGGAAATCGATTCACACACACACACTCACACACACTAGCAGCACTCGAAGAGGGAGGTGACTAGGTCCGCAGCAAACATGGACTTAATGAGGTACAGCAGGACTGGTACAATCCGGCTAACACACATACGCACACACACACACGCGCACACACACACACTTACTTAATATCACATCGTTCTCTCTCTCTCACATATTCTCTGGAGGATCAATCTCTCTTTTCAACTCTCTCCGTTTCCCTGCCTCTCTTTTGTCTCATTCAGTGTCTTCTTCTCTCTCTCTGTTTTTAGTGCCCCCTTGTTAAAGCCATCTCTCCCACTACTACTACGAGCATTGTCTTTCATCCTTCCATCTATCTATTCTCTCATTTCTTTTTTCCTTTCTCTGTCTCTACTACACGCGCAAACGTGCACATGTACACACACACACACCAATTAGGGGTATGGTGGTTGTCCGGATGTTAAAGTGAGGGGTGAGTGATTTCACTGCTCCTAAAGCCAGCAGCCATAAAGCTGTCTCATCACTCAGACACATACACACACACATACACACACACACACACTCATACTGAGCGGGCACGCACTCACGCACACAGATTAAACTGTCCCCTCTGAGTTATACCATCATTATATGGCCAGGGTTACAGTTGATCAATATGAGAAACACCTCCCTGCTTCACTACCCCCCCCCCAACACACACACACACACACACAAAAATACACAAACTGAAAACATAGACGCACACACATGAGCATACGCATACACACAAACAAGCACCCACATATGCATTTCGGATGCACTCAAGGGAGTATGACTAACAGAAACAAGAAAGACAAAACACATTAATATGCACACACACACACCCCAACACACACATGCATCAACACAATACACAGCATCAATTTACAGCTCCCTTTTCAATTAGAGCCTGGAGGAGAGAGGGAGGAGAAGGAATGTCTGTCCTCCAGAGGGAGACCCCCCCCACACACACACACACACACACGTCAAGAAACCTTTTCAGAGGTATGTTGGTTGTCCGTCTCTCATGCACACATATACACTGTCTTTAGATGGGGGATGTTGGTGGTGCACTCACAGCTCGTAGCGGCTGGTGCTCATCTCTTTGACCAGGTTAAGGTAGAGATTCACTGTGATCAGGCACACCCAGGCCAAGGCACTCCAGTCTGGAGGAAGGAAGAAGAAACAAGGTCATATTGCATAATCTATAACACAGAGAGGGTGTGTGAGAACTGGTAAAGACATAATGGTGAGTTATGGAGAGAGAGAGAGAGAGAGAGAGAGGAAGAGGGAGAGAGACAGAGAGAGAGAGGAAGAGGATAGAGACAGAGAGAGAGAGGAAGAGGGAGAGAGACTGGAGAGGAAGAGGATAGAGACAGAGAAAGGGGAGAAGAAAGAGATTAACTACAGGGATGATGGAAAGAGAGATAAGAGATAGAATGACGGACAAAAGCCTCTCTATCTCTAAAATGTTTCTCTCGTCCACTCGCCCTCCCTCTCTCTGAAAGTGAGATAAGAAGACTGTAGCGTCTGTCTGTCTGTCTGTCTGTCTGTCTGTCTGTATGTCTGTCTGTCTGTCTGTCTGTGTGTGTGTGATTATAGAGTTAGGCTGGGCCAACTGTCAGATTGATGGATTCCCAGTTTCAGTCCTCCACACACACACTTAGATTATTGTAATTTTGTCTAAAGTGTCTGTGTGTGTGGGTTCTAGCTTGTATGTCGCCCTGGGCGAATCCCCCTTCAGAGGAAGAGAAGAGAGAGAGAAAGGACACACACACTGTATCTCTCTCAGGGGTAGTTTTGTAGTTTAGTGTCCTCTCTGGCCCTTTCCACTCTTTTCTCTGTCTCCTCTTCTCCCACTGACTGTTGGCATAGCTCACTTCACGTTTACTCACACTCTCTTTTGCTGTTTTGTACTCTCCCCATCTCCTTCACTTCTCTCCCTCTCTATCACTAGCCTCCATCCCTCCTCCCCCTACCGTCCTCTCTCTCCCATCATGATAAACAGAACTGGCATACAGCCACTGACCCCGCCACTGTAGTTCACTGCCCTTCTCCCAGTCAGCCCTGTAGGCTGTGTGTGTGTGTGTGTGTGTGTTTACACATGAGTGTGTATGTGTGTGTGTGTGCGCGCCTGTGTGTGTGTTGTTGGATAATTTCCAAGGTATATATTCATTTACATGTTATAATGCATAGGCATTATTAGAACATATTGCCTTATATTGTATATAAGCTTGAAGCAGTGTCTGAGACAATAACCTTTTCTCAGTTCTGTGCAGACACTCCTGAGGCCTTGAAACACCCTGGTCTAGCTGACGGGGTGAAACTGTGTATCATCTCCTTTGAGACATGTGTGTGTGCTCCTTTGAGACATGTGTGTGTGTCAATGCTAAAGATTGTTTTGAGCTGTGCCTGCAGAAACTTACGAGACAGAAGACAGCCCTGTGCATCTGCTCCCCTCAAACGGCCTTGCTTTTATCAATTTGTCTCTTTGGGAGTATGAGCAGGTGCAGTCCTGAGAGTAAATCGTTTGTACTACTGCTAGGGTTTCGCCACTCAGTGCCAAAGGGGTGTTGACAACTCAGAACCAAAAGCTTTGAAACAATTGTGGAAGAAAGTCAGAAGGAGCCTAAAGGAGGAGAAGGTTTTCGGTAACTTAGAAGGTCAACGGAAAAGCAGATAGATCTTACTTCACATATTTTGTTAGTTTAAAAAGGACCTTAGATGGTCAGGTGTATGTTAGATGTTCATCAGTTGCCGGTTGCACCAGTTGGTCGTAAAGGGGGTCGTAACTCTATGTCCGACGTAAAATGCGCTCTACGCCGGATCTAAAAATTATACCTGTTGCACCACCTGGGCGTAAGCCCTTCTATAGCTATATAGTTGAGGGCAGGCGGTGGGTTGAGAGCAGGTGTAGGGTTTTAAATTGGGACTATCTTCATCATGATAAGCACAGAAAATAATAGCAATCTATATTTTCAAAAGGATGTGAGTCTCGTGTTCATATTTTACGCAGGCTTTTTGAGTTGCCTATGCGCCAGTCAGTCTTTAGGCTCCTTCTTATGAAATTTCCCCCCCGGGGGATCAATAAAGTACCTATCTATCTATCTATCTATCTATCTATCTATCTATCTATCTATCTATCTATCTATCTAGCAAAATAACACACTTGATTTATGCTACATTATAAACTGGGTGGTTTGAGCACTGAATGCTGATTGGGTGACAGCCGTAGTATATCATACCACGGGTATGCTGTCTGTCTCTCTGACAATTGCAACATTGTTTCAATATTCAAATTATATCTCCAGCTGTCCCATAGTAATAATCGTGTCGGGAGTCAGGACGAGACAGACAGACAGGCAGGCAGCATTTCTCAGCCAGTCGAAATCATGAATCAGCTGGCATCATTTTTATGGATATATACAAAGAACTATCAATAGAAAACAGGTCAAATGAGACAAAGTGCAGCTAGTTTGCTGTCTTTCCAGCTTTAGTTTGAAGGGATTGTGTTAGCTGTGTTGTTCGCTTGCTCTCGAACAACAGTGTCCTGAAGAGAGAGCACATTTTCTGTTAGGTGAAATCACGCATCATTAGCTCATTGTGTATCCAAATAAATGTCACTAGAAAACAGCTTAAACAAATGCAAATTAAACTTTAGCCGTAGTTGTCTAGCTAGCAAGTAAGGGATTAGAACGTTGCCAGCCAGTATGGCAATGGAACATTTAGAACAAACTCCTGGGTCACGTCCATAGATACAGAACGACCCAGTCGTTCAATAAAGCTTGGGTAAGAAGCAGTATATTAGGAGGTCAGTCAACGTAAAGAGCCAGTAGGTCGCCCTGGGTATGTCGCCCTGGGCGAACACAAAAAAGATAAAAAGTTATGTTGCCTATACCTAAATCCGCCACTGGCTGTTGGGAAGGTGTTTGTAAGGGATATGTAGAGAACAGGTGAGGTAGTGTATGTGAGGGGTCAAGGGGAATATTACCAAAATAAGTGAGCCACCAGGCCTGGAAGTTACACAGACTCCCCTCTGGATGGGTATCACCCTGAGGAAGGAGAGAGAGGGGATAGGGGAGACAAGAAAAGAGTGGAGAGGTCACTCTGTAGCTCTCAGTGTGTATATGCTTGTGTGTGTGTGTGTGTGTGTGTGTGTGTGTCTGGTGACAGTGACTCACCATGACATACGCTACACTGTCAAAGAAGGCCGCTACTGTCAGACTGCAAATCATCTTCTGTAGAGAGACAGAGTCAGAGTGAGAGAGAGAGAGAGAGAGAGAGAGAAAGAGAGAGAACAGAGTGAGAGAGAGAGAGAGAACAGAGTGAGAGAGAGAGAGAGAGCAGAGTGAGAGAGAGAGAGAGAGAGAGAGAGAGAGAGAGAGAGAGAGAGAGAGAGAGAGAGAGAGAGAGAGAGAGAGAGAGAGAGAGAGAGAGAGAGCAGAGTGAGAGAGAGAGGCCAGATGATCCACTTATCCTGTGGTCTGGGGTTGACATGGGGATCGATTCCCAGGTCCAGCCCGACCCTTGCTAATCTCATTACTCATAATAGGGCTGAGCCCCTCCTCACCTCACACACAGACGCACGCACACACACACACACACACACGTGTACACACACATTGCTGCACAAATACATAGACAGTACCTGTCAAAAGTTTGGACACACCTACTCATTCAAGGGTTTTAATTTTTACTATTTTCTACATTGTATAATAATAGTGAAGACATCAAATCTATAATATAACACATATGGAATCATGTGTGTTAAACAAATTGAAATTTATTTTAGATTTTTCAAAGTAGCCACCCTTTGCCTTGATGACAGCTTTGCACACTCTTGGCATTCTTCACCGGGAATGCTGTTCCAACAGTCTTGAAGGAGTTCCCACATATGCTGAGCACTTGTTGTCTGCTTTTCCTTCTGCGGTCCAACTCATCCCAAATCTCAATTGGGTTGAGGTTGGGTGATTGTGGATGCCAGGTGATCTGATGAAGCACTCCATCACTCTCCTTCTTGGTCAATAGCCCTTATCTCCCGGACAAGTGGAGGTGCAATTTTCAGTTGAACGCATTCAGTTGTACAACTGACTACTATCCCCCCTTTCACTTTCCCTTTTTAATAAACTCTTGAGAGAATTGACAAAATGACTAAATGTAAAAACAACTTTCTGTTCAGATGTGCGAGAGAGAGAAAGGAAGTGGGATAGAGAGGTGAGGCACAGGTACAAAGGTAATAGGATCCGTCAGTGTAGTAGACTAAGCTGTCATTTACTACAGATTAGGAGGATAACAGAACAGAATGCAGCTAAACCTGCTCCACAGTCATCACAAAACATTAATACACACACATACAGTGCATTCGGAAAGTATTCAGACCTCTTGACTTTTTCCACTTTGTTACATTACAGCCTTATTCTAAAATTGATGATATTGTTTTTTCTCTTATAAATCCCTTACAAATCTACACACAATACCCCATAAAGATAAAGCTCAAACAGGTTTTTAGAAATTATTTCCAATTTATAAAAAATATTACATTTAAATACAGTACCAGTCAAACGTTTGGACACTTTATTTTTACTATTTTCTACATTGTATAATAATAGTGAAGACATCAAAACAATGAAAAAAAGTGTTAAACAAATCCAAATATATTTTACATGAGATTCTTCAAAGTAGCCACGCTTTGCCTTGATAACAGCTTTCCACATTCTTGTCATTCTCTCAACCAGCTTCATGAGGAATGCTTTTACAACAGTCTTGAGGTTGTTGGCTGCTTTTCCTTCACTCTGCGATCCAACTCATCCCAAACCATCTCAATTGGGTTGAGGTCGGGTGATTTTGGAGGCCAGGTCATCTCCATCCCTCTACTTCTTGGTAAAATAGCTCTTACACAGCCTAGAGGTATGTTTTGGTTCATTGTCCTGTTGAAAAACAAATCGTAGTCCCACTAAATCGCAAACCAGATGGGATGGCGTATCGCGGCAGAATGCTGTGGTAGCCATGCTGGTTATGTGTGCCTTGAATACTAAATAAATCACAAACAGTGTCACCAGTGAAGCACTCCCACACCATCACACCTCCTCCTCCATGCTTCACGGTGGGAACCACACATGCGGAGATCATCCGTACACCTACTCTGCGTCTCACAAATGCACGGTGGTTGGAACTAGAAATCTTAAATTTGGACTCATTAGACCAAAGGACATATTTCCACCGGTCTAATGTCCTTTGCTCATGTTTCTTGGCTCAAGCAAGTCTCTTATTCTTATTGGTGTCCTTTAGCAGTGGTTTCTTTGCAGTAATTCAACCATGAAGGCCTGATTCACGCAGTCTCCTCTGAACAGTTGATTTTAAGATGTGTCTGTTACTGAAACTCTATTTGGGATGCAATCTGAGGTGCAGTTAACTCTAATGAACTTATCCTCTGCATCAGAGGTAACTCTGGGTCTTCCTTTCCTGTGGCGGTCCTAATGAGAGCCAGTTATGGACTTGGTCTTTTACCAAATAGGGCTATCCTTCTGTATACCACCCCTACCTCGTCAAAACACAACTGATTGGCTCAAAGGCATTAAAGAATTACCACAAATAGACTTTTAATAAGGCACACCTGTTAATTGAAATGCATTCCAGGTGACTACCTCATGAAGCGGGTTGAGAGAATGCCAAGAGTGTGCAAAGCTTTCATCGTGTCAAAGGGTGGCTACTTTGAATAATCTCAAATATAAAATATATTTCGATTTGTTTAACCCTTTTTTGGCAACTCAAGGACATTGAGACTTGTCCCGAAGCCACTCCTGCATTGTCTTGGCTGTGTGCTTAGGGTCGTTGTCCTGTTGGAAGGTGAACCTTCGCCCCAGTCTGAGGTCCTGAGAGCTCTGGAGCAGGTTTCAATCATGGATCTCTCTGTACTTTGCTCCGTTCATCTTTCCCTCGATCCTGACTAGTCTCTCAGTCCCTGCCGCTGAAAAACATCCCCACAGCATGATGCTGCCACTACCATGCTTCACCGTAGTGATGGTGCCAGCCTGAATACTTCGCATTCAGGCCAAATAGTTGAATCTTGGTTTCATCAGACCAGAAAATCTTGTTTCCCATAGTCCGAGAGTCCTTCAGGTACCTTTTGTAAAACTCCAAGCGGGCTGTCATGTGCCTTTTACTGAGGTGTGGCGGCGTCCGTCTAGCCGTATGGGAGCTGCAGCGATGGGACAAGACTGTAACTACCAATTGGATATCACGAAATTGGGGAGAAAGGGTACTTTTTGGTACCCTTCCCCAGATCTGTGCCAATCTTGTCTTATAGCTCTACGGACAATTCCGTCGATTTCATGGCTTGGTTTTTGCTCTGACATGCACTGTCAACTGTGGGACCTTCTATAAACAGGTGTGTGCCTTTCCAAATCATGTCCAATCAATTGAATTTATCAAAGGTGGACACCAATCAAGTTGTAGAAACATCAAGGATGATCAATGGAAACAGGATGTACCTGAGTTCAATTTCGAGTCTCATAGCAAAGGGTCTGAATACTTACGAAAATAAGGTATTTCTGTTTTTAATTTTTAATACATTTGCAAACATTTCTAAAAACCTGTTTTTGCTTTGTCATTATGGAGTATTGTGAGTAGATTGATGAAGTCAAGGAGTCTGAACACTTCAAAGACCCCCACACTCACAAAACATGCATACATACAAACCACATTATCTCTTGAAATTGAAAGAGAGCAAGGTAATGTTAGTTTAAACAATGCCTAAATGTGGCCTTAAGGCATCTACACATCTATTGAACTACAGCCACCTAAATATATGTCTTCACTTTTATTCTACAATGTAAAAAATAGTGCAAATAAAGAAAAACCCTTGAATGAGTAATATTCCAAACTTTTGGCCCCTTGTGTGTATATATATATTTTTTTATTTAACTAGGCAAATTCTTATTTACAATGATGGCCTACACGGCCAAACCAAGACGATGCTGGGCCAATTGTGCGCCTCCCTATGGGACTCCCAATCACGGCCGGTTGTGATACAGACCAACTGTCCGTGGCCCATTCTACATGTTGAATTGGGACCAACTAGGCGTAACTATGTCCAGCGGCGAACAACTGAGACTACACACCGGGCAGACTCTTAGAACAACCTTCCATAGAGTTGGGTTGGCTGTAGCTGGATAGATGTGTACAGTAGAAGCCTTAAAACTATTAGGTGCAGATTCACCAGTGTAGAAATACTTTTCACTTGAATTAGACAGGTAAAAACACAAGCATGCCATCATTATCAGATACAGACCATGAGCCAATTAGAGCCATAATTGATACATTTGTACATTTCAATTATGCGGTTGTGATTTGTCACGAGTAGCCTAATTAAACAGACTTGCTATGGCACAGAAGTAAGCTCTGAGATGCACTTCAAAACACATACACACACAAACACAGACACTAATTACCTGGGCCAAGGAGTGGTACCGGCGCAGTAGCCAGATTACAAACAGCATAAAAAAGCTGAGGAGAGAGTAAAGAGACAATTGTTCATACGACACAATCCTGCAATATTCCTGCATAGCTTTGGCTTACCTTCCGATATAACTCAGTAAGGCTGGGTATAGCTTTACCTATGATATCTATTGAAATGAAAGAGCAGTGCACTTCCCATTGATCTACAACAATGATCTATATTGAACAAAAATATAAATGTCAAGTGTTGGTCCCATGTTTCATGAGCTGAAACAAAAGATACAGAAATATTCCATACACACAAAACGCTTATTTTTCTAAAATGTTGTGCACAAATTTGTTTACATCCCATTTCTCCTTTGCTTAGATAATCCATCCACCTGACAGGTGTGGCATATCAAGACGCTGATTAAACAGCATGATCATTACACAACTGCACATTGTGCTGGGGACAATAGAAATCCACTCTAAAATGTGCAGTTTTGTCACACAATGACACAGATGTCTCAAGTTTTGAAGGAGCGTGCAATTGGCATGCTGACTGCAGGAATGTCCACCAGAGCTGTTGCCAGAGAATTGCATTTTAATTTCTCTACCATAAGCCGCCTCAAACGTCATTTTAGAAAATTTGGCAGTACATCCAACCGGCCTCACAACCGTCTAACCACGCCAGCCCAGGACCTCCACATCCAGCTTCTTCACCTGCCTTAGACCAGGCACCCGGACAGCGGCTGAAACAGTGGGTTTGCACAACCGAAGGATTTCTGCACAAACTGTCAGAAACCATCTCAGGGAAGCTCATCTGTGTGCTCGTCGTCCTCACCGGGGGCTTGACCTGACTGCAGTTCTGCGTCGTAACCAACTTGAGAAAATGCTCACCTTGATGGACACTAGTACGCTGGAGAAGTGTGCTCTTCAAGGATGAATCCCGGTTTTAACTGTACTGGTCAGATGGCAGTTATGGCGTTGTGTGGGTGAGCAGTTTGCTGATGTCAACATTGTGAACAGAGTGACCCATGGTGGCGGTGGGGTTATGGTATGGACAGGCATAAACTACAGACAAAGAACAAAATTGCATTTTATCGATGGTAATTTGAATGCACAGAGATACCGTGATGAGATCCTTAGGCCCATTGTCGTGCCATTCATCCGCTGCCATCATCTCATGTTTCAGCATGATAATGCAAGGCCCCATGTCGCAAGCATCTGTACACAATTCCTGGAAGCTGAAAATGTCCCAGTTTTCCATGGCCTGCATACTCAAGACATGCTACCCACTGTGCATGTTTGGGATGCTCTGGATCTTTGCGTACCACAGCGTGTTCCAGTTCCGGCCAATATCCAGCAACTTCACACAGCCATTGAAGAGGAGTGGGACAACATCCACAGGCCACAATCAACAGCCTGATCAACTCTATGCGAAGGAGATGTGTCGTGCAGCATGAAGCAAATGACACAACAGATACTGACTGGTTTTCTGATCCACGCTCCTACCTTTTTTTAAGGTATCTGTGACCAACAGATGCATATCTGTATTCCCAGTCATGTGAAATCCATAGATTAGGGCTTAATTAATTAATTTCAATTGACTGATTTACTCATATGAACTGTAACTCAGTAAAATCGTTGAAATTGTTGCAGGTTGCATTTATATTTTTGTTCAGTGTATATAAACCAGAGCCGGGCGGCCCTAGCCTGTGTCAAAGCGGGTGTCAATGTTTACAACTTCGATGAGAGGATGAAGCGGAACTATCCTTCTGGTCACGAAAAGAAAAAAACACCATGAAAGTGAATTGTGGGAAAAGCAATCAGGTAAACTTGTGTTCTCTCCTCTCCAAGTTTGATGTCAGCAAATAACAGTAAAGTTAAGTTGATGTGCTAGCTTGCAGTGCATCTCTCTAGTCTGTCCATCTTGCTAACCGAGCTGGGCAGTGCATCTCTTGGTCTGTCTGTGTCTTGCTTGCTTGCCAGCCACTTCCAGGGCTGTGACTTTGTGCCTGACAAAAGTGAGAGTGAAATACAACTATTTATTAGGTTTGATAAACGCCAACGGGCAACGGTGTTTATAAACGGCAGCTCGGAAAAGATAACCGCGTCGCGCGTGAACATGCGTTCATATGCGCGTGCACGAAATGAAACTCGCGCTTTCCAGCAGCAACCTCTGTGGGGACCAGTCCAGACAACATATGGGCGTGATGGCACTCCTCATAGGCGCACATCATTTTAAAACAAGACAATGATTATCTAGTCTCTCAGTCAAGGTTTAGTTACAACTCTGGACTAATGCAAGATGGAAAGCAATGGATTGACATTGACTATTGATTTATATATTGCATTTCAAATATTGATTAGCTGGGCATACTAAGCCATAGAATAAATAGTATTATATATTTGAAAATGTATAAAAGGAAATCTGGGGGAGGCAGTTTTAATGGGCCTGATGCAGCTGATAAAATTAATAATAGTATTGTTATCTATAATTTACAGGTGCTAGGCTTAAATTTGTCAGTAGAGGAGATGCTGGATCATCAGCCAGTACGAGCACAGACTCAGTTGATCTACATTCACCCTCAGCCAGTACTAACACAGACACAGTACTGGCAGCTTCAGCAAGTACTAACACAGACCCAGTACAGCTGGCTTCAGCAAATACTAACACAGACCCAATACAGCCGTCTTCAGCAAGTACTAACACAGACCCAATACAGCCGTCTTCAGCAAGTACTAACACAGACCCAGGTGAAGTACAAGCAGCCTCAGGCAGTACTAGCACAACCAGAGGGGTACAGCCAGCATCAGATACTAGCAGCTCAGCAGACCCTAATAGAACAGTTGCTGCTCCATCAAATGACCCAGCAGATTGGCCCCCAGTCTTAACAGACTTTATGAGTACTGAGTTAGTGCGCAGAGGTCCATTCAAACCAGGACTGGATTTTTCTTACCCTAAAGACAAGTCTAGAAGAGGTTTCCATTCAGGCTTATTAAAGAGACAGCTGTAAAATGGGGAAAAGATTACCAGGAGCTGGCTTTCACACTCAATAAAAAACAACGCTGTGTATTGTTTTTGCTGTAAGCTCTTTTCTACAAACGACTACAAAATAATAAAGGAAGGCGTGAATGACTGGTCAAATATCAACACCATTCTGAAACACCATGAGGGTAAACTGTTTTAAAGGAGGGAGGATTGTGGTGGGAGCACTGGGGTGTCACGTGTGACAATGGCAAATGGTTTACATGGTTCACGGGTCAGGTAGGAGGGCCCCTTAACAGAATTTAGCTTAGGGCCCCAGGTACTGAAAACATACCATTGATTTTTCAAAATACCATGGCATAACGTATAAACGGTATATCGGCCAAGCCTAGTGAGTACTGGGATGGAACTGAGGCCTACAAACAATGTAGGTCCGCCAGGATTGAAGAACGCTTCTTTGAAACGAAGCCAAGAGATGTCAATCGGTTTATTATATTAATTAAATCTCCTCATAAGAATAGCTATTTTATTAATTGGGTAATAAAGTAAAAGGTGGTTGAACTAATACTCACCATCCTATCAGTGAGAAGGTGCCTGTGGCTCGCTTCACTGTGAGAATCACCATCTGTGGAGGGGAACACAACATTTGGTAAGGATTCATTTTCCAGGCGGCTTTATTTTACGATCCTGTTTCATGTGGTATTTTTTTTTACCTGGTATTTACTACAATTAGCCTATGTGTTAATAGGAAGACAAAAAACTAGGCCAAATCAGCGGGTGCATTTCCTCTTTAACAGTAAATCACCTTCTGTTAGTTTTCCAGCACACAGCTTTGACCTACTACAGTAGCTATGTTGGTATTGTACTTCAAACTATGTGTAGGCAGGTTGCTTAGGATTCAAAACCTTATTGATACTCTTCAGAGGGATAATGGACTTTACAGACTCCTGCTATTAAAATTATGTATATAATTTGGCTGTATGTATTTTTAGATATAGGCCTATTTTAAATGTGTATTATTGTTGCGTCACCATCTTTATTGCAAAAATAAATACAAGTACAAACATAACTTTAAAGATGCAACTATGCAGACATCACTCCACCATTTCCTGGTTGCTAAAATTCAAATAGTTTCAGTGACAAAACAATTAAGTATAGTGTAGAGAATCATCTAAACCGCTGTGAAATATATTTTCCATAAGCAAATATATTGTATTTTCAGCTGTTTGAAGCTGGTGTAGAAAACCCCAAAATGAAACTTAAGAACGGGAAACATAGAAATAGCGCACTTAGAATGGATCTACCACTTCTTAGATTTGCTTTCAATGAGACTGACCAATCTATAACATGTGAATTTGGTCGGGCCGCCCAAAAAGTTACATAATCATTTGACAGAGGTAATTAACTGTCCATTGATCAGCACAGAAATTTTTAAAACAGGACAATGTTTGAAACACAAGTGGTTCTGAGCTTATGACAATATTACACAGGTAACAGTTACAGAAATCAGGAATACAGACAGGCTCTATCTATCTCAGCTACTGTGTCCAACATCTACTGTGTCCTGTTATGTTGGGTACCTACTGACCAAAAAACAATGTTTTTGCAATGACATGTATTGCTAAAATAAAGGTTTAAGGAAATACATGCATGCACCATATTACTACAAGACAAAACATCTCAATCAAGCCTGATGGAGTATAAAAGCAATTCATTTAATTTAAAAAAGCATGAAAAGGTAGCGTAATGAGATAATGTCATACTGTGGTGTGTGAAGGATCCAATAATTTACCTTGTATGCGGTACAAATCACATTATTGTGGAAGCACGTCCTCTAAGGGTATGAATTAGGCTGTTTGAGAATGTTTTGAATCCTAAACAACTTGCCTATACATAGTTTGAAGTACAACAGTAACATAGCTACTGTAGTAGGTCAAAGCTGTGTCCTGGAAAACCTTGGTAGAGCACCGGTGGAATAGGTACTGAGACCAATGCCTACTTTTCTTAAATCATAATTTTAGTTTTTTATTAGTAATTTTTAAGTGATAATGCCAGAGAAGCCGGTGTTTGGAGGATATATTGGCACGGTTGTTGTTAGGCCCGAGACAAAGTTGAGTTTATTTAATACATTTTATTTAATCCATTTTAGAATAAGGCTGTAACGTAACAAAATGTGGAAAAAGGGAAGGGGTCTGAATACTTTCCAAATACACTGTATATCGATTAAACTTATGCCAGCTGATTCATTGATTTCGACTGGCTGAGAAAGGCTGCCTGTCTGTCTCGTCCCGACTCTCGACACGTTCATTACTATGGGACAGCTGGAGATCTAATTTGAATATTGAAACAATGTTGCAAATGTCGGAAAGACAGAAAGCAAGGTTTATACATATCTCCGTTATTGAAAACTAAATGTTAGTCTTAAAGAAATGTAAGATAATGTCTAGATGCTTTTTATAGTGGAGATCAAGTTTATAAATTACCTGGCTGGGCTGATGAGACAGTGGATTGCGCAGTCAGATGGAACAGAGTAAATAGGCCTTTTAACTTCATAGATTTAGCCAGTGGTAACTTGTGGAATAAGCACCGGATGGAATGTGGTTTTAACCAGTGGTGTAAAGCACTTAAGTAAAAATACTTTCAAGTACTACTTAAGTCGTTTTTGGGGGTATCTGTACTTTACTTTACTATTTATATTTTTGACAACTTTAACTTCACTACATTGTAAAGAAAATAATGTACTTTTGACTCCATACATTTTCCCTGACACCCAAAAGTACTCGTTACATTTGTCCAATTCACACACTTATCAAGAGAACATCTCTGGTCATCCCTACTGCATCTGATCTGGCGGACTCACTAAACACAAATGCTTTGTTTGTAAATTATGTCTGAGTGATGGAGTGTGCCCCTTACTTTTAATTTTAGCAATTCCATTGACTTTTGATACTTAAGTATATTTAAAACCAAATACTTTTAGACTTTTACTCAAGTAGTATTTTACTGCGTGACTTTCACTTTTACTTGAGTCATTTTCTATTAAGGTATCTTTACTTTTATTCAAGTATGACTACTGAGTACTTTTTCCACCACTGGTTTTAAACAATCAGCATTCAGGATTAGACCCACCCGTTGGTATTACTAAAAAGAAATAGTAGAATCTCAATTAAACTCAAAATAATATTTCAAGACAAAGGCCTAAGGGGGCATTGACTTTAACTTGTAAATCACCTGTAGGTAGGCTAATCAAAATGACACTCATGGTTTAGGGCCCTATAAAATGTATAACATTTTTTGCCTGATTATGTTTAGTTTTCCCCCAATTTCCGTTTTCTCCGTTTAGATTTTCCAGTTTTCCGATTATCCAAGTTTATTCAGGTTTTCACTCTTAAAATCACTTTTTAATAGAAACAAAAATGTATACAATTGGATGTTCTTAGTCTACAACAATGCTTAAACCACATCAGGAGACCACTTTTGAGGTTACTCTTTAATTCAAGTGTGCACCAGCCAGAAACCGTTGTTTGGTTAGCAATGTTTCTGTAGCGCTCACGTGATTGCAGAGTTTGCAAAACAAATGGCTGCTGAATTGACAAAAATAATCATGAGGCATAAGCTACTTTGTAGTTAACATTTAACTGAGAAGGTTTTTGGGAAAGCCTTTCCATCTCTACCAGAAGGTTATGATTAGAATCATTGCTAAGGGCTGGAGTGGAGACATACGCGCACACACACACACCGAACGCACACAACAGAGAGATAAGGATCAACCTAGAGGAAACCTGTTTCACATTAGCATGCATGTCAAATCAAATCAAATCAAAGTGTATTGGTCACAGACACGTGTTTAGCAGATGTTATTGTTTCTAGCTCCGACAGTGCAGTAATATCTAACAATTTCACAACATATACCCATTACACATAAATCTAAGTAATGGAATTAAGAATATATACATACTGTATATGGTTGAGCAATGTCAGAGCGGCAATGCCTTTCTATAGCTTTTTGCACTTCCTGTATTTTTATACTTTTTCATACTGCCTCACTATGTATCATGTATCGTGTATCTGTCTTTTGTGTATTATGTTTTGGCATTTTGGCATCACCTGTCCTTTGTTTTTCGTGGCTGCTTGACAAAGAAATTGAAGGCTATTGTCTGAAAATGTTGCCTCAATATATTTAATGATGTGTAACATTGTGTGCAATGATGTGCAAAATCTGCATAGAGTGTATTTTTATAGGTTAATTAGAGGACAATGCTTACAAGTATTAGAATGAGCCGTCTCAATATTTGCTGCCATAGGAGATAATATATCTCTAGAAGCTAATAATAATATATCTCTCTTTTTAGAAAGCTGACCTGAGAGCAGCATTGCTTTTCTTTCTGTGACAGATTAAGGTCTAGGCCTATTTGGCAACGGGGCATCGTTAACAAGGTTGGCTGATTAGGAAGACAGCTTCCGGTGTCGGATGTGAGCGATTGCATGTCTGCCAAACTGTGGTTCATGTGGGCTCTAGGCTGGACAACATTACTGCAGCATTCCTGTGTAAAGTAGCACTGCACTGTCTGTCTGTACGTATACACCTGACGACAACTTCTCTCCAGGAAAAACATCAGGTACAGACTGATATTCTGCAAAAGGTACAGGGATTGGACTGCTGAGGACTGGGGTAGAGTCATTTTCTCTGATAAATCCCCTTTCAGATTGTTTGGGCTATCCGGAAAACACCTTGTCCGGAGAAGACAAGGTGAGCGCTACCATCAGTCCTGTGTCATGCCAACAGTAAAGCATCCTCAGACCATTCATGTGTGGGGTTGCTTCTCAGCCAAGGGAGTGGGCTCACTCACAATTTTGCCTAAGAACACAGCCATGAATAAAGAATGGTACCAACACATCCTCCGAGAGCAATTTCTCCCAACCATCCAATAATTTGGTGACGACCAATGCCTTTTCCAGCATGATGGAGCACCTTGCCATGAGGCAAAAGTCATAACTAAGTGGCTCGGGGAACCAAACATCGACATTTTGGGTCCATGGCCAGGAAACTCCCCAGACCTTAATCCGATTGAGAACTTGTGGTCGATCCTCAAGAGGCAGGTGGACAAACAAAAACCCACAACTTCTGACAAACTCCAAGCATTGATTATGCAAGAATGGCCTGCCATCAGTCTGGATGTGGCCCAGAAGTTAATTGACAGCATGCCAGGGCGGATTGCAGAGGTCTTGAAAAAGAAGGGTCAAATATTGACTCTTTGCCTAAACTGAATGTCATTGTCAATGAAAGCCTTTGACACTTATGGAATACTTGTAATTATACTTCAGTGTACCATAGTAACTACTGACATAAAGATCTAAGAACACTGAAGCAGCAAACTTTGTGGAGACCAATACTTGTGTCATTCTCTTTTGACCACGACTGTAGAAACACACGGACAAATCATAAAACGTTGAATCAGATTGCAAAGGCATTACTGCAGCATTCATGTGTAAATTAAGCGATTGCTTTTTCTGTCTGTATACACCAGATGACAACTTTGAGCCAGGTGTTTTGTGTGAGATGCTGTTTCAATAGCCTACATACAAAGACAGCCATTAGGACACAGACATACAATGTTGGATCTGATAGAAATGCTTTCCAGCACTGGCCATACACACACACACACACACACACACTTGCAATTGCCCTGAGAATAGTGTGCGCCCAGTGTGTGTGTGTGTGTGTGTGTGTGTGTGTGTGTGTGTGTGTGTGTGTGTGGCATCGGTGCTCTGATAGTGAGGAAGGTGACCACTGCTGATGCTATTCTCTACCATCAAAACACCATGATAAGAGAGACAGTGAGCACGGTTACATGCGCACACAACAATGCGATTATTGTGGATAGTCAGGTTAATATAATAGCTTGTTTAAAACGTTTACATGCTTTGCAAGAAGGATTTCCCTAATAATCCTGTTTACATGGAAACATCTGAAATCAGGCTACTGATGGGACTGTAGCTAAACTATTTATAGGATGCATACTTTCAGTTTTTCCGAACTGCAAGGTGTTTTAATCAGGGTATACTGACTGATTATGACCTTACGCCGATTACGATAAGCAGAGTAAGGTGTTTACATGACTAATTCCATAATCAGTTTAATATCAAATTATTAGTGTGCATGTAAACGTACTCAATAAGCTACCATCAAACATAAACACCCTTACACACACACACACACACACACATATCATAAGGACGCTGAAACCAGTGAACACCAGCTATCACATATAAGTCACCTATAATCATGTTATGATACGGAATTATAGTTGCCCATCACTTTCAGCTGTCAAATGAAAAAACAAAGCTTGCTACTTGTCATAACGCTTGCTACTAGCTAACCAACCAACCAACGTTACCTATTTATTTATTTATTTAAACTTTATTTAACTAGGCAAGTAAGTTAAGAACAAAATCTTATTTACAATGACGGCCTACAGTATGGCCCACATTTAAATACCAGTCGGTCACAAACTAGCCAACTAGATTACTAAACAATGAGTTGCTTAAAGCAGTCAGCACTAGTTACGTGTATTATGGAAAACAAACTGTTAGAATAAATTATGAATCTGTCATAAAAAAGCAACAGTTAGCATGCTAGCTTGCGAGATAACTGGTTATCTCCCCATGCCCATGGCATATTGTTGTTATCTAGGTACATGTACGAAGCTACTTACACATCGATAGTCGTCAGAATCTGTATTAAAGAAAATACAGCGTCTACTGTCGTTATTTAATGGAATTATAATGTTACTATCCATTTTTTTTTTTTTACAATTTGCTAGCAATGTTTGGATATTTTGACGTAGCTACACATCGTGAAATTTGATGACATCGACTTCCTAGCTAGCTACAGTGCACGGCTAAGGACACACAGAATGGACGCTGCAAACGCAGATATCTTCTTCTTTGGTATTATAGCGTTCGCACATTTTGTTTGTGCATGCCAAAACCTACTGTGTGGTCGATCGCGTGACATTTTTGTGATCCAAAAATAAAAAGGAAGGGGGAAAAGGGAAAAATTGCACCACCAACTAATCCTACACCTATATACCACTATTTCATACAAACTTCAAATCTCCACCCCATTCCACTACTTTGACCCTAACTGATGGGACTCATATGCTCAACACACCTTGTAAACTATTTTGCAGTAATACCTCGCACACCCATGTACTTCTCTGCAGCTGCCACATATATTTTCCTGATTTACGTTCCATTTCTGCAGTACAGTTGACAACCATGGCAATGAATGCTAAGAGGCCAACCTTACTGAAGCACACATTTGTATCACTCTCTATTGGCCTATGTATACTACAAACCATTGACCCATCATCCTCTACTCTCTCCACTGCCTCAGCATACAACACCTTCTATTCTACTCTGACCCTGGCAAACTCAACCTGTCTCTCTCGCACCAGGCACTTTTGATCCCCAGCAGCATGGGCACCCCCACAATTGACACAAGTTTTTTCCACTGATACTAGGCATTCCTTTGTCCCATGCCTTCCTGCACACTTCTCACCTCTCGGAATCTCCCTCCTACACACTGCTGCAACATGACCATAAACCTGGCATCTGAAACACCTTAGTGGGTTTGGCACAAAAGCTCTCACGGAATAACTGACATATCCTAACACTACTCCATCAGGTAAAGACTCAAAAGGCTTCAAAACTCAAAAGGACAGACAGTACCTTCTAAGTTCCATGATGCACGCCACCGGGACTGCGTTGCACCAAACGACCGGCGTCACAAATCAGGTTTCCACCCAACCTTTTTAAGCGAGTAAAGTACCTGTGGGATAAAACATCTAATGACAGGATGGATGGAAACATTCCAAATGTTGACAAAACAAAATACACTAGACAAGGTGGGATCTTTTTGTGTCTGTAAAATTCATTATGCTAGAAATGTCGGTGGAAACGTGTGACATGTTGTGTGGTCCTCCCACTACAACTCATCGGGAAAGCATGCAGATTATTAAGCAACAGATTAAATAAATTATGATTAACTTCCCAGGGTGGTGAAAGTGCAAGGTGATATCCAATAAATATCAAGTATATTATTCTGATGACATGATCGTTGGTGATTGGCTGCCGTTTGACAAATACAAAGGATCTCGCTCTTTTGTCCATAATAATCTCATCATGTAGGCTATACCCACACTGTATCTGCGAGCGCACGTGCCAATACCAGAGTGGGCACACTCGCTATTTAACACATGTCATCATGCACAACCTTATATCCACAACAAGTCAATTTGATGGAACCATCTCTGGTGGGAAAATGTGCCTATTGTCTTTATGTAGATTTTAGAATATTGGTATGAAATTCTGTCACCAATTGGATGGAAATCTAACTACAGACATAGGGAATCTTCAATTTTAGTTGCTCCACCTCAACACTTAACGCCACCCTAGTAATCACTCCTTTAAAAGGCACCCTGCTCTGGAGAGTAAAACAAGTCATAGGTCTTGTCCATAGGCATGTGACGGTAAGCGCCCGCTCCCTCTGGACAGAAGAAACACAGAAAATCATTAGAAGTCCACTTCGAGCTACCTTCACCGATTTAACATATATTAATTTGGAAGCTAACTTTTAAAAACATTTTCCTTAAAGTACATATTATTTTGATTAGTAATCTTACTGTCCCAACTACAACAATAAAATTCTTAAATACATGTAATTTTATCTTTGAAACACTGTAGAATTCCATTCATTCTAGGTAGGACTGCTCCTTCTGAGGAGTGCCAATATGGCCGACAAGTGGCTTCAAAGCCTCTCAATGACCAATACATAGCATCAGCAATCCAGGGTTTATATACAGTACTTTACTGGTATTGACCCTTGAGATGAGGTTCTCTCTTCTTAAGCAGACTGTAGCTAACCCTTTCACATTAAATTATACTTGTCAGTGAGATGTAGGTCTATCTTCGTGCATGTGCAAGAGGTAAAGAAGTCTATCTTTGTGCATGTGCAAGAGATAAAGAAGTCTATCTTTGTGCATGTGCAAGAGGTAAAGAAGTCTATCTTTGTGTATGTGCAAGACGTAAAGGCTGGTGGCCAGCCAGGCATTTGGCAAAATCAAGAGTCTCCCTCATTTGTTGTAAACATTGAGATTGTAAATCTTTAACAGATTTATGTTTTTCTTATGAAAACTTCCTCCACACTTTCTAATTTTAGAATACACTATAACTGTATACTTTACTTAAATGTACCATGCTATTCTACTTTAGGTTACCCTCACATTCACCCAACTGGTTATTACCATGTAATTAACCTTGAAATTATTTCCTTTAAATTCATTTCTTCCTTGTCTCTTGAAATGCAAAACACCCTTCAAAGTGTAGGCCATGCATCTTTAGTACCTGCTAGTTCCAAACAACTGATAACTTTTACATAAGAGGTGATATGGCTTCCTATAGCTGCTAGCCGATAATAACAAGTTGTTATCATTATCACTGAGGACGTTTTTAAAACCAAAGACATACATTTTATTATCAAACACAAACAGAGCAATTTGGCTATACCTTTGGCCTGAAAAGGGATAGGTGACAGAGAAGAGTCCAAATGATGAGGAATCCGGAGGAGAGCAAACCCCACATGTTGCAACACTAATTAGAGAGATAGTAGGAAGAATACTTTGGGGGGTGTGACTGCTGTAAAGGTGCAGCATGTCTTCAGGTATTAGCCAATGGCTAAGAGGTGTTGCTCTCTGTATCTTGACTTAAACTGGTTCTGTTCTGTTCAATGCTATTGCGCTTCACCACAATGGAATCTGCTGTAGGGGTAGGACGCGGAAACTGAGTTGGTGCTGAACTCATGCCAAAGACATTTTTGTATGTGAGTATGTATGTATGTGGGTATGTGGTAAGTGCAAGGTAATATTGTTTGTTTGTGATTGATTTAGTTCATTTTTTGTGTAATAATAAGGTCTGTGTTTGTCTGTGATAGGTGTGTTTGTGTGTGTGTGTGTGTGTGTGTGTGTGTGTGTGTGTGTGTGTGTGTGTGTGTGTGTGTGTGTGTGTGTGTGTGTGTGTGTGTGTGTGTGAAATGTGTGTAGAGAGGCCCATTGTTGCCACTAAGCTCCAGCTGCACCCATAATCAATGGTGGCTTCAGAACTTCAGAGACGGTCACACCCTGGGAACGATGAGGCACCACTGACATGCCTCTGTCTCAGTTCCCTAGAGACAAGGTTACAATGGAGCAAAACAGAAGAAACACACACACTACACAGACACCACACACACACACACACCTACATTCCTCCTCACCTCGCCTCCCCAGCCTAGTCCCTCTCACTCAGTGACGCCTAACACATTTGTACCTTAGCCGTGGTATATTAGCCATATACCACACCCCCTTGTGCCTTATTGCTTAAATATCTACTTCAATTACCTCGTACCCCTGCACATAGTCTCTGTACTGGTACCCTGTGTATATAGCCAAGTTATTGTTAATCTTTATGTTTTTATTATTACGTCTTCTTACTTTTCTATTATTTATCTATTTTCTTTCTCTCTGCATTGTTAGAAAGGGTCCGTAAGTAAGCATTTCACTGTTAGTCTACACCTGTTGTTTACGAAGCATGTAACAAATACAATTGTATTTGATGTGTGAACTAAACATCCCACTATCTCAAAAGCAAAGAGCAACTACCTTCAGGCTATGCTCAAACCCTACACACCAACCCAAGCACTCTGTCCTGCTACCTCTGGTCTCTTGGCCGTCCCAAACCTACGGGTGGGTCAGCTCCCACTCAGCACAGTCAAAGCTCTTCTCTGTCCTAGCACCCCAACGGTGGAACAAGCTTCACCCTGAAGCTAGGACAGCCGAGTTCTTGCCCATCTTCCGAAAACATCTGAAACCCAACCTCTTCCATGAGCATCTTAAATAAAACATCTCAATTGTATTCCCCTTAACCCCCCACCGCCATATAAAAAATGCACTTTTCTTTTCCTACTAGCACTGACTTTGAGGATAACTTCTTTATTCAGGAAAAATGTACTTACTACGACTGTGATATGTAGTTGTCTCACCTAGCCATTTTCGTGTCATTTTATCTGTGGACAATGACCTTGAGCCTTCTTGGGTGGGCACTTCTAATGTAACAAAAAAAATGTATTTATTTAAAAAATGTGGGGCTCAAATCAGGTGGGGCTCTGACCCACCTGCCCTGAATGATGGGTCTCCACTGCACCTAGCTATTTTAAGATGAACGCACAAACTGTACTTCGCTCTAAATAAGAGTGCCTGCTAAATCACTAAAATGTCAAAATAAATATATAAATGTACTCTTAGGAGCTGTATTTGCATGATCCTAATAGTCAGTGGCTGTTTCATGACCTTGCATACAGAATAGAGGGGTATATTTCAATGCCCTGCAAATGCTTTGAATCTGAGCTGGATGGATGCTGCATATGCAGCTGCTGTAGCTGAGAGCAGACACACATATTAAGGAAATTATGAATCCTTCTTATTTGGCTGAATGAAAAGCAATGGGAGTGGCCATGTCATATTACATGATTACTTGTACTTCAATATGATACATTTTAATGCATGTTTACCAAAATAAGTTAGGTTTGCATCATTACTGTTACGTAAGAGTTTCTGTGTGCTTTCAGTTTAATTCTGTTTGACAAGTGGATATATGTTACAGGTTCATAATAACAGAACACTAGTCACTTTAATAATGTTTACATATTTTGCATTACTCATCTCATATGTATATACTGTATTCTATTCTATTATACTGTATCTTAGTCTATGCCGCCATGTCATTGCTCGTCCAAATATTTATATATTCTTAATTCCATCCCTTTACTTTAGATTAGTGTGTATTCTGTGTATAGTTGTGAATTTGTTAGATAGTACTTGTTAGATATTACTGCACTGTTGGAGCTAGAAACACAAGCATTTCGCTACACCCACAATAACATCTGCTAAACACGTGTATGTGACCAATACAATTTGATTTGATTTGATCCCTGGACAAACATTAAATGTTAGGGAAATATCAAACACTGGTTGAAATGTATTGGCATCAGTTGGAGGGTGATAGCTGTTTCAATTGTAATCCTGTTCCACAACATTCTAGGTGAAGTCTTGCTATAGGGAAAGAACTTGCATAACAAATTCATTTAATTTATAAAAAAGTGTATTTCTCAAATACAGTATCTTCAATGCAAAAACATAAAATAGTACATACAAAAACACTGGCTTATGGGGTTTCACCTCTCCAGAAATTCCATGGCAATAGTAACATGATAATATGATCTCTTGGAATCCTTCATTATTCTCTAAGCAGAAGAACCATCAATTGATTTCAGTTCATTGATCATATAGGGCAGCAATGAAATCATAGGCAAGAATCTGTCAAGCCTCCTCCATTTACCTAACCACATAATAAAGAAACATAACATTAGGGGAAAGTACAAGACCTGTACAGACTATTTGACACATTGGCATCATTAGACATGCTAAATCCTATGCACAAGTAAAATAAATATAGCCAAATGTCTCTGAGGTCATGCACATCTTCAACCAATATTCAGCTCTCAAACATACAGTGGGAGGTAAGTTAAATGCATCAATATTAAATAAATGTATGCATATGTAATATCTATGTCACTTGAGCTGAACACGTGCAAAAAACAGACATTGTGGTAAAAAAAAAAAATCGGAGTGCAAAACAGGTATAGTGGAACCCGGATGTACCACATAGCAGGTCAAACACATAATTACTTTGGATCAACACAATATACCATAAAGGTAAAATAATACCACATATAGAGAGCAGAAATGTTTATTTCTGTCTCTCTTATCTTCTTTCTCCCTCCGTCCATTCAAAATAATTTCATGAATGATCAACTATTCGGTTCAGTTCAGTTCACCTCCTTTCCGCTAAATAATACACAATCGATCATCAGCGAATGATCGATCATCGGGGAATGAGGGTTCGCTCGGGTCGTTGCGCTGCATTTTAGTAGCTTCCAATGCCGATCTCCTGCTTGTAGCGGTTGGTCAGGGTGTTGGCCTGTTGCGTCAGCTTGGACAGCACCCCGTGGAGCCCGGTCATGTGGAACTGGAACTGCTTCTGCAGGTTATCCTCGTCTTCCTCGGATGACACCTCCGAATCTTCCTCCGCTGAATCCACCCGAGAGATGTGAGCCCGGCTCTCCTTGCGCTTCTTGGCTTCCTCGGCGCGCATCACCCCCCACTCGATGTCGCAGCGGATAGACTTGAGCAGCTGGTAGTAGCTGTACATGTCGCCGTCCTCGAAGTCGCTGTTTCCCGAGCTTTTCAGGGCGGCCATCTCCCTCTCCTCTTCAAGGGGGACGTCCCGCAGCAAGCTGGGCACCATCACCGTCTGGTCCATGTTGTTGACTGCACCGATGAAGCGGTTCATGGAGTTGAACAGGGAGTTCTTCTGCAGGTGGGATTCTGAGATCTGCATCATCTTGGCGACTGTTGTTGATTCTTTAACTTATTTTAGAAATTAAATTTATAACTGTCAACCAGAGCTGGATAGTTCGTGTCTTCTTTGCGCGTACCCTGCTCCAATTATTTTCTAATCGGCTTTGGAAAGCGGCTTGTCCTTTTGTATTAAATGCTTAAACGGATATTGGTTCCTGGTAATTCTTGCCAGTGCAGATGTCTGTGTTTCTGATAGGGAGAGAGTTTGGCAGTTGTTATCGTTTCTTCTTTTGCCTTCTTTTCGTTTCTGTTCTGACTCTTACTGGTTCACGGTCG
Source organism: Thymallus thymallus (assembly GCA_023634145.1). Taxonomy (NCBI): domain Eukaryota; kingdom Metazoa; phylum Chordata; class Actinopteri; order Salmoniformes; family Salmonidae; genus Thymallus; species Thymallus thymallus. The sequence continues at coordinate 21,679,168 of CM042407.1, forward strand.
GATCTTTATAGAGCAGGTGGTTTCGTGTCCAAGGGCGTGCCCAGAACCTGTTTGTCAGGATTATTCTTCCTTTACAATTGTAACCTGACTACAATGAGCTAGCACACAGACAGAAAAAAACATGTTGCATGAAGGGGAGCGGCCTCCCAATAGCGATAGGCCTACTATGATAGGAGGCGTTATGTCCGCGCAATTGTCAGCCTGTGTTGAGCATCAACACAATGGTTTAAAGTGAGCTTTCTCAAAACATTCACACACCAAACACACTAACAACGAATTATAGTTTACATTGCAATCGAATTCAAACTTCATTCACATTGGCCTATATTTTGCTGTCATGTATTCCAATGCAAAAATGACAGTTGTTACATCAAACCCCGCATTCTCTCCCGATGAGCGATACAAGGCGAGGTCTGACCTAGCCGAACGCCAGGTTATGAATATTCATAAAGAAAGCCATCAGCCCACAACCGTACCTCCATTTGAAACCAATCATATGTCCGCTGTCTGTCTCGGCGCCGGGACTAGCTCTCTATTGACCAATCGGCGCGTGACGGAGGGGAGCGAAGCGCTGGATCCCTGTCAATGGAGAAAGCAGTGAATTAACCCTATACATTCCACTTTATTCTTGATGGAGACTAATCCGCAAGGTCTATAATGGTGGGATATAGGCCAACACTAATAGGAGGTTGTAGTGGCCACCCGTCATTCAGGGCAGTGTTTTGAGCCCCATCTTTTAGCTTAAATACATATATACACTGGGGACCAAACGTTTGGAATATTACAAATTCAAAGGTTTTTCTTTATTTGTACTATTTTTTACATTGTAGAACAATAGTGAAGATATCAAAACTATGACATAACACCTATGGAATCATGTAGTAACCAAAAAAGTGTTAAACAAATCAAAATATATCTTACATTTGAGATTCTTCAAATAGCCAACCTTTGCCTTGATGACAGCTTTGCACACTCTTGGCATTCTCTCAACCAGCTTCACCTGGAATGCTTTTCCATCAGTCTTGAAGGGTTTCCCACATACAGCGGGTGAAATAAGTATAAAACACGTCACCATTTTTCTCAGTAAATATATTTCCAAAGGTGCTATTGACTTGAAATTTTCACCAGATGTTGGTAACAACCCAAGTAATATACATACAAAGAAACCAAAACAAATAAGTTCAGAAATTAAGTTATGTGTAATAATGTGAAATGACACAGGGAAAAAGTATTTAACACACTTACTGATATTTATTTAATACTTTGTACAAAAGCCTCTGTTGGTAATGACAGCTTCAAGACCCCTCCTGTATGGAGAAACTAGTCGCATGCATTGCTCTGGTGGGATTTTGGCCCATTCTTCCACACAAACAGTCTTCAAATCTTGAAGGTTCCGTGGGCCTCTTCTATGAATCTTGATCTTCAGTTCTTTCCATAGATTTTCAATTTTAAGTCAGGTGATTGGCTGGGCCATTCTAGCAGCTTTATTTTCTTTCTTTGAAACCAATTGAGAGTTTACTTGGATGTGTGTTTGGGATCATTGTCTTGCTGAAATGTCCACCCTCGTTTCATCTTCATCATCCTGGTAGATGGCAGCAGATTTTTGTCAAGAATGTCTCGGTAAATTTGCCCATTCATCCTTCCTTCAATTATGTGAAGTCTGCCAGTACCATTTGCTGAAAAGCAGCCCCACACCATGATGTTCCCACCTCCAAACTTCACTGTTGGTATGGTGTTTTTAGAGTGATGTGCAGTGCCATTTCTCCTCCAAACATGGTGTGTATTATGACATCCAAACAGTTCAATTTTGCTCTCATCTGACCACACTATATTCTCCCAGTATTTCACTGGCTTTTCCAAATGTTGTGCAGCAAACTTTAAACGAGCTTCAACATGCTTTTTTTTCAGCAATGGAGTCTTGCGTGGTGAGCGTGCATACAGGCCATGGCGGTGGAGTGTATTACTTACTGTTTTCTTTGAGACAACAGTACCTGCTAATTGCAGGTCTTTTTGATGCTCTCCACAAGTGGTCCTTGGCTCTTGGACAACTCTTCTGATTAATCTTTTCACTCCTCTGTCAGAAATCTTGCGAGGAGCACCTGGTCGAGGCAAATTTATGGTGATTGTCTTTCCACTTCCGTATTATGGCCCCAACAGTGCTCACTGGAACATTCAGAAGCTTAGAAATGCGCCTATAACCAATGTCATCATTATGTTTTGCAACAATTAGGTTGCGAATGTCTTGAGACAGCTCTTTGCTTTTACCCATCATGAGATGTGTCTTGTGTGACACCTTGGCAATGAGACCTTTTTGTAGGCCATCAGTTGGGACTGAACCAGCTGATATTAATTTGCACTGACAGGGGGCTGGATTGCTTTTTAATTACTGATAGTTTTCAGCTGTTGTCTTGGCTTTCCATGCCTTTTTGCACCTCCCTTTCTTCATGTGTTCAATACTTTTTCCCTGTGTCATTTCACATTATTACACATAACTTAAAATCTGAACTTATTTGGTTTCTTTGTATGTATGGATTACTTGGGCTGTTACCAACATCTGGTGAAAATTTCATGTCAATAGCACCTTTGGAAATATATTTACTGAGAAAAATGGTGACATGTTCAATACTTATTTCACCCGCTGTATGCTGAGCACTTGTTGGCTGCTTTTCCTTCACTGCGGTCCGACTCATCCCAAACCATCTAAATTTGGTTGAGGTTGGAACCAAAAGTCTCAAATTTGGACTCCAGACCAAAGGACAAATTTCCACCGGTCTAATGTCCATTTCTCGTGTTTCTTGGCCAAAGCAAGTCTCATCTTCTTATTGGTGTCCTTTAGTAGTGGTTTCTTTGCAGCAATTCGACCATGAAGGCCTGATTCACACAGTCTCCTCTGAACTGTTGATGTTGAGATGTGTCTGTTACTTGAACTCTGTGAAGCATTTATTCGGTCTGCAACATGGTCTCTTTTTTGTTTTCTTGAATAAGGCAGGTCCAAAATGCAGGTGTTTAAGTCTAGCTCAGTGCTTTCTGTGGTGGTGGGCCAGCCAGCAGAAAATACGGCGCGCTGGGCCGTGATTGAAAAGCTCAACGTCATTGGCCACAGATAAAGTATTTGTGCTCATCGGCCATTGGACATAAACATTACACAACAAGTTGGAAATCGCAAATTTAACAATAAGTGGTTTGGAAGGAATCAGTGTCTAACTGCAAGCATTGCAAAGCAATCATTCGCCTGCTATTCAGTGGAGTGGCTGTGTGGTCCCAATTTTAAGATTAAGGGTCTCTTTTCCCAGTTTAAAATTGTAAAGATTCAACATTAGCCATGCTGTCAATGAAGCATGATTTGTGCCGTGCTCACTGTTAACTCGGAACTGCAAAATCTGACTTTAGTGACAACTCGGAATTGTAAATCCGGACTTGGGCCTCTTTCTAGAGCTACGACCTGAAGATCACCTTTTTTTTTCAGAGTTCCCAGTTGTATTGAGAGCACCATAAATCCAGAGAATGCCAGACTTTGATGACAAAGTTTGATGACAAAATTGCCCACGAAGGACCCCCACCCCCCTGTAGGTCAATAGTTTACCATCAACAGGGGAAATCAACAGAGTATGCACTCGTGTGCCACACACACATACACTCACACACTCACGCACGCACGCACACAGACACACAGACACACACACACACACACACACACACACACACACACACACACACACACACACACACACACACACACACACACACACACACACACACACACACACACACACACACACACACACACACACACACACACACACACACACACATAAAGATGCAGGTAGGAGATAATGGGTGTAGAGCGAGTGTTCTGGAATGTCTGGAGAGAAACTATACAGATTGAATCATTGTTCTAAACACTGAACTGCTCAGCAAGAATGGGTGGAATGTCAACATACAGTAGATGACAAAACCTGCTTGGTCAGTCGATCTTTCTCGGTCTAACCCTACCTCCCATTCTGATAATTATACTTCTCAATTTTGCCTCTGCTCCTCTTAAAGGCGTCATCTGAAACAGTTTGGAACAGTTTGTTCATATATTATTGTGACATTTTGTTATTTTTGGTCTTCGGCAAAGGTTTTTTCGGCTGTTTGTGCACACAAAATATTTTCTTGAGGCAAGCCGAAGTTAGTAGCTGAAGACTACTCCCCTTCGTTGGTGATTCGCCCGCGATTCAGTGTGTAAGAGTGGGAAATTGTTGGGACCCGGTGTTCAAGTAGGCTACACGTAGCTAGTGCTTGACTTGGGCATAGTTGGTTAGCTAGGATGTCACCACTTAGAAAAGTCTGAATACACGAACGGTGAGCTAATGTTAACTAGCTAGCTAAATATCGCCTGGTGGGCTAGCCAGTTAGGCACCTGTTTGGCTAGTTAGCTACATTAGCTTAAGTTGTCTAGCTATCTCACAGAGGACTTGTGGGCTCAATGTTTTCCCCATACAAAACACAAATGGTTTAGCTCCACAAGTGCATCGGTTGTACATGACTAATCAAATGACCTGTGAAGTCTGTTATGTCTACAGTAGGCTAGTACTTTTCAGACTGGTCTAGTAGGCAATGTGCCAATCTAGCCTGACACAGTAGTGAAATGGCTAGATGAAAATGTACCAAACGAGCCTGACACAGCAGTGAAACATTGCATGCCACAGATTTAGGATCTGAATGTAGATATCATGATCTGTTGGCCAGTTCCCAAAATGCTTATATTACCTCCCTACATGTCAGTCCCTTTCAGACGACCCCCCATCACTGTTGGTCCTCCTCAGTGACCCCATGGCTGAGGGTTTCAACTTCCTCTTGAGAATTAGAATCAGAAGTACAGTCGTATAGCTCATCGTAATACTCATCGTAATACCTAATACTTGTCTCTTACCTTGTAGAATGTTGACAGCTGTAGATAACACATTGTTTTGCTAAGATGCTCAAACGTAACTTAAAAGCTAAACTCACCGACACAGGATAAACCTTATCCCTCATGCTGGCCCTGACCTTACCGGTAAGTTGGCCCTCACCATAGCTGCACTTGACATGACCAGACTTATAGTGGTCTTCTCCCCTTTTAATGTTCATATGCTCATCCTTGAAAAATGCTGTATGGTCTGAAATAGACACCAAAGTTGACATACTGTACAAACAATTATCTAGGCTAAGTAATACAAAATCATTTGTTGATCTACTGCTCTGCAAACTAGCTAGCTAAAGTGTAGTCAGTGGTTAGCTAAGACAGAGAAAGGTGACGGAAGAAGTTCAACACTTTATTCAATTAATTTCAATACAGCACATGGATTCATCATGGATTGGGCACAGGTCTCTGATCGTGCTGGTGAACGGTAGCTGACAGTGTCAGCTAGAGGTAACGTGCAGGAACGTCCTGCAGGAATTTGTAGTCTTGCTGAGGTCTTCTCTGTTGCTAATTAGCATTTAGACATTTTTTGAGTAAACTGAGAATATATTGATAAAACTCACATTGTCCGAAAGAGAATTACACAGTTATCAAAACGTCACGCTAAGGTAAGCCTACACCAAACACACACTTAATTTGAAGTGTTTGTAAAATTCACAATGTGAAAAATGATTGGTGGAAAAATGATTGGAACCATTTCCGTGTTTTACCACTAGGTATTACTAGTATTATGGCGTATCCACTGTGGCAGAATATTGTGGAGCTCCTGCACCAAAATATAAACAGTACCGGTACCTGAAGTGAGTACCGGCACCTATTTCAAGCACATAGCTATGTGTGTGGAAAACATTTCACCACAGGTAAGACTATTAACTTGTGTAGTATAGTCTGTTTGTAACTCCACTCACTACTTGTAGCATTATAGACCGTTTGTTTGTGTTGCTGGTCTATTCCCAAACTATTCCCAAACTGGGCTAAGTACGCACAATGCCGTCGGGGGTACGCCAAATAAAAATGTGATTAACAGTCCATTGAAGCGTTTTTTTTAAATTGAGAGACGAGCTCAAAGTTTTATTTTCTGACCATAATCTTCACTTGTCTGACGAGTTTCTCACACGACTGGCCGACGATCTGGGTGATGTTTTTTCTCGCCTGAATGATCTGAATCTAGGATTACAGGGACTCTCCGCAACTATATTCAATGTGCGGGACAAAACTGAAACTATGATTAAGAGCTCTTCTCTATCTGCATTAACAACACACAGGTCTTTCCATCATTGTATTATTTATTGTGTGCAAATGAACTCAAGCTTACGGACAATGTCAAATGTGATATGGCGAAGCACCTGAGTGACGGCACAAACAACTAAATTCGTTATCCCTTTCATGCCCCGCCTCCAGTCCACTTACCGATATCTGAACAAGAGAGCCTCATCGAAATTGCAAATTTAATTTAATCAGAAGCCACTGCCAGATTTCTGGATAGGGCTGCGCTCAGAGTATCCTGCCTAGGCAAATCGTGTTGTTAAGACACTGATGGCCTTTGCAACCACATACCTATGTGAGATTGGATTCTCTGCACTCACTAGCATGAAAACTAAATACAGGCTCAGACTGTGTGTGGAAAATGATTTAAGACTGAGACTCTCTGCAATACAACCCAACATTGCAGAGTTATGTGCATCCTTTCAAGCATACCCTTCTCATTAACCTGTGGTGAATTATTCACAATTTTTGATGAACAAATAAGGTCTTATATGTAAGATGGCTAAATAAAGAGCAAAATTATTGATTATTATATTATTATTTGTGCCCTTGAGTTATCTTAGATTAATGATATATTTATACTGGCCGCTTTTTTCTCGTTTTTCCAGAGGTCTTTTAAGGGAGTATGCGAGCCCAATCCTTTAAAGCCTTCCCTCTCAATCTCAATCTCTACTACCCCTCCCGCTCTTTTTGTCTTATCTCTCTCTCTCATTTCCTCTCAGCTCTGTTTACCTTCTGGCCCCCTACCACTCTGCTTTCCGTTTCTCTCTCTCTCTCTCTCTCTCTCTCTCTCTCTCTCTCTCGAATGTCACATATCGTCAGCATTTCTTTTGGTGTTGTCGTTTCTAGTTTACAAACCCTCACACCGTTTTGAGCACAGTTTCAACAAAATGTTATTATGTAACTGGTTACACAGCCTTTTATTCTTTACTCAACTCAACAAGTGTTACCTGAACTAGTTACACACACAGTGCTTTTGACGTACAATCTTTTCAACTTCTGGTTAGAGCAATTTTGCGTTGTTCTGTGAAGGGAGTAGTACACAGCGTTGTACAAGATCTTCAGTTTCTTGTCAATTTCTTGCATGGAATAGTCTTCATTTCTCAAAACAAGAATAGACTGACGCGTTTCAATAGAAAGTTATTTGTTTCTGGTCATTTTGAGCCTGTAATTGAACCCACAAATGCTGATGCTCCAGATACTCAACTAGTCTAAAGAAGTCCAGTTGTATTGATTCTTTAATCAGCACAACAGTTTTCAGCTGTGCTTACATAATTGCAAAAGGATTTTCTAATGATCAATTAGCCTTTTAAAATGATAAACTTGAATTAGCTAACACAACGTGCCATTTGAACACAGGAGTGAAGGTTGCTGATAATAGGCCTCTGTATGCCTATGTAGATATTCCAAAACAAATCAAATTGTGCATGTTCATTTAAACAGTAATTATTATTCATCATGTCTTCACCTGGGATTTGAACTCACAGCATTTCAATCTTCAAGCTATGCCACCATGTCTGTGTCAATTATCAGTTAATCTGACTATTCTCTCATCATTGATTTGATTTACTTATTTCAGCAAGTTTATGATTTTATGTATAGTTGTCTGATGTTGGTGGGGCATATTACTCTGTTTTAATCACTATGATACATACAATTGATTTACTTCAGTGTACTTTTAACACAAGTTTTCTCAAGTTTAAATGTTTAGTTCAGGTAACACTTTGATTGAAAAGTTGAGTAAACTCAAAAAGGCTGTGGAACCAGTAATTTAATAATAATAATTAAATGAAACAACTAGAATTTATTTTACAGTGAGGCTTGGCTGATCCTAGATCAGATAAGGAAAGATAAACGTCAGCCCCACCCAGGACGGTGTGGCCGTGACCGCAGGGTTGGACTGATTTCAAGTCAGATAAGTGGAGATGGATTTCAGTTTTTTCATCAAAGCTGTCAATAAACTCAAGGTGAAAAAGCCTTTGAGTGACATCCATTTGTTAAGGGTAGCCTACATACACACATGCTGTATGTACACGTGTAGAATAATAATAAGAAAAAGAAGAAGAAGAAGAATTATAATAATAATAATAATAATAATACTAAGAAGAAGAAGAAGAAGAAGAAGAAGAAGAAGAAGAAGAAGAAGAAGAAGAAGAAAAATAAGTACACACACAGGCACACACTGTTTGATTTGATATGACCCACAAAACACTCATCACTGCAAGTCCTCGACATCAGAGCGTTTCTGGATTTCACTTGGTAACAACAACCTATTAATGTCTGGGATTTTTTTTTCACAATGTTCATTCACAGTCACAACCAGGAACTAGATTAAAATGTCCCCTTCCTTTATGTTCTGAGAACTTGGTATTATATGGCACACAAGAGTGGTGTCAATGTGTGAATTCAACTCATGAATGTAGATTACAGGAGACATTCCTCAATTGCATGTGAGGGATTCGACTCCCACTAATTATAGCTGGTGTCATCATCAACTGAGAGATATGGGGAGAGAGATAGATGGACAGCATAGAGAGAGAGAGAGAGAGAGAGAGAGAGAGAGAGAGGGAGGGAGCATCATAAGAGAGACAATGTGAGAGAGAGGGATGAGTCTATTATAATCAACAGGTCATTTAACTGTGTGTGTTTGTGTGTGTTGTGTGTGTGTGTGTGTGTGTGTGTGTGTGTGTGTGTGTGTGTGTGTGTGTGTGTGTGTGTGTGTGTGTGTGTGTGTGTGTGTGTGTGTGTGTGTGTGTGTAATGTGTAATGGTGCATTCCATGTTCATGAATCACAAAACACGTAATTCCCCCCACCCATTAAGACACGCAGAGCGGGAGAGGAGAAGGGAGAAGGGGGAAGAGGGGTTGGCTCGGTGCCGGGAGCTGACGGTACGTGTGCTATATTAGGGGACGCACTACCATGCTGATATGGCGGTAATTTGCGTAACGAGATGAGAACTTCTCATTTAGCTGTCTCCCTGGGTAACGGCCACCCACGCCCTCATCATTTCCCATCCCCACCTCTGCACCTCAACACCACAGGCAGACACACAGATGTCAGGGCTGGAGAGCTGCGTCCATACGGCTGACCCAAAGCCTATATAGCCTATAAAACAATGGTTTTATTGGTGTTTTCAATGAAGATGTTTGATGTAGGAGGATGGAGTGGGTTATGATAGGTCCAGAACACATTTACTGCATACATTTGACTAAACAGTATGATCTTAATAAACTAGTAGAGTAGCCAATTCGGTCACGGCCTATGATTAGAATCAATTGCTCTTCTGAAAGCACTATTCGGAAGTCCACTATCTGCCATCGATTGAATCTCAGACGTAGGCTACTTTGATCTGACAAGGAGTTGCTAACGCAATGCCTTACTATCTGAACATTTGACAGATTGTTAAAGCAGTCCAGTCGCATGATCTTGTCATATAGTGAGTGATCTGAGGGGGGAGGGGAAAACTGAAAACTAGCTGTTATTTTCAGAGAGGTTTTGAAGTCTCTTTCTTATTGGTCTATTAATTAATTTACCACCTGGTGATGTCACCCGACAGGCAAAAACTCCATCACACCAAAACAGGCTCATACTCTGGAAATACTGTATATATAAAACGTAGGAAAATCAAGTTTTTGACTGCACTGGACTTTAAAGAAATAAAACTAAATTGGTCAGGGGCATCGTTTCCAAATTGTTATAGTTTGAGTATGCACAGGCACCCAAAGTTACAGAGAGAGAGAGAGAGAGAGAGAGAGAGAGAGAGAGAGAAAAAGAGAGAGAGAAAAAGAGAGAGAGAGAGATTTAGTGATGCCTGTAGAGAGAGCAGTGGCCCGGGTCATTACAGTAAAAGCCATCAGAGTGCAGAAAATAACTCTGGTTCTTCATGTAAAGTAGCAGAAGATCTACACCGCTGATCTACACAGCTCAAACAACAAGCACCTTGGTATCAGTTGTTAGGGTTTGTACTGATACCTAAGCGCCCTCCTGTGGTTAGTCAACAAACCCTTGACTTCCTTTCAGTCTCACCTCGTAGATTTTACTTTAATATTTGACATAGGAAAAAAAAGTGCAAAAGAAGTCTGAGCCCTCTGTGGTCTATGAGCTCAAATATACTTCACTCCAAATAAAGTATATTTGCTTCAATGTGGATACAAATATGAAAATGTGTTTATCTTGCCTGTCCCCCCATCTCTCTCTCTCTCTCTCTCTCTGTCTAACCACTCCACTGTAGCGCAGCGGGGGGCTTGATAACCACAGGAGAATATGTAATGATAGTAATTTTCTGTCTGATCCCCACCGGCAAACACACTCCTGCTGAGTCGGAGAAAGAATAGAGCCCACACACAGATGCATGCATATACACACACACACAAACACACACACACACACACACACACACACACACACACACACACACACACACACACACACACACACACACACACACACACACACACACACACACACAGAGAAAGAAAAGAGCCCACATACAGATGTACGCATATACACACACACAGATGCACGTATACACACACACACAAATGCACAGGGGCGGTTCCAGGCATATAGGGCAACCGCTTATGTCCGTTTTTGTGTGTGTGTGTGTGTGTGTGGGGGTGGGGGTGGGGGTGGGGGAGGTGGGGGGGTCTCAGTCGAGGTCTAAACTTACTATTGAGAGCAAGAATAGTAGAATACAGAATAGTAAATTAGCCATGTCAGCTAACAATTTTTAGATCGGTAGCCAGCTATCTGAACTTAATCATGGCTGAATATCGACCGGGCATGCAGGGCACGTGCCCAAGGGCCCTGACCTCCAGAGAGCCCCCATTGATTTTGTCACTCAGATATCATATTAACATGGCATAAGTCATTACAAAATGTTTAGATTCAGGTATTAAATTAACTCTGTAAGTGTTAAATTAACACTCATTGGTGCAAAAGAACCCCCGTGGTGGTGTTAATAAGCAGTGTTAAACCAAAACCACGCTAATCATTATCGTATTTTCCAGCATGCTCTAATGCAGGTTGATTCTTAGAATAGTATTGTCAGGCTCTGACTGAGGCCAGGTCTCTGGCTCCCTCTAGGGGGAGGTTTAGGCCCACAGTCGGGACCTGACAATAGACTGGGGTGGTTTTTTTGGTCCTGCTCCTGAGCCGGAGCCCCCGCCTGATCTGGTGCCACGTCCGGCACCGAGTCCAGAACCCCCACCAACAACCGCCCCAGTGGTCTGCTCTGCCCCCTCTTCCCCCCCCCTTGTGTTTTGTATTTTGTTGGGAGGGGAGTATTGCGGTCAGGAGCCCGCGCCTTAGGGGCTGACTGAGGCCAGGTCTCTGGCTCCCTCTAGGGGGAGCTGTAGGGCCACAGTTGGGACCTGACAATAGACTGGGGTGGGTTTTGTTTAGTTAATTTAAATCCCCAATTAGAGGCAGCTGTCTCAAGTTGTCTCTAATTGGGGATTCTATTTATGTTCCATTGTTTTCCACCTGTGTTGTGGATTCTTGTGTGTGTTCATCCTTTTTTGTGTGCACGCCAATTCACGGTCGCTGCCTCTCCTTTGTATCGATTTGGGATTATTTTCTAAATAAAGGAATGTCTTTAAAGGAATGTTCCAGCTCTGCGCCGATCGTGACAAATATACATTTTTCTAAACTAATCCAATCTGTTACTTGGACTTATTGCACCCGTTACTGAAATGATTGTTCCAGTTTAGATGGTTTAAGTAGTCTCATATATTAGTCTTCCAACCCGGAAGTCATTCTGATTGCAGGTTGCGGTTGAATAAAAATTCAAAATGTTAGATATCCCCACTCTGGCAGGATTCCTATAGGAACTACACATCCCTTTACAAGCCATCATAATGTGACTTGCAGGACTGTAAACCACAAGCAAAACTAGGCCCTCAAAATAAGGCCTTAATAAATACTTGTTTTAGTGTTTAAACATTTTCATTTTTAATGATAACATATTCGCTTATGATCTCACTTAGTGAAGACCACAGGACTGAAAATGTATGAATGTAACAACCCTGTTACTGTCACTAACAAATACAGTCCAACTCTACAATTCACTTGAAAGGCAAGGCACTCTGGGAAATATGCAAATAAGGCTTTACACTAAGCAGTGTGTTAATTTAACAATGAAAAGTGTGGCCCATGTATAGACACTGGACCAGTGTTAAATTTGCTAAGTTAAATTTGCTGTGAAATTTTCTCTCTGTCCCATGGCAAAATGTGTAGAATTGTAGAAAACTTCCTTTGAAACTGCTAACATTTTCTCTCCACTGTCAAGAGGGGGGCCACTCAAATGTTTTGTCGCAAGGTGGGGGGCCCCCCAACCAAATTCTGCGAAGGGCCCCCTAAAGGCTAGAGCTGGCCCTGCACACACACACAAAGCAAGAGACATTGAACATTTTTGAATGGTCAATCTGAAGAGTCAAGTAATATAGTTAATGTGATGTATGCTCTTATTGTAGTTTGAAAAACATTATAAAATATATATATAAATATAAGCCTTCTTGGGGACAAATCAGTTTATTGGATTGAAGTGAAATTAAACATCCATATGATGTTCAGTTTATTTGGCAGTAGCCTCTCTTTGGTCTTCTTAGCCATGTAGAATAGAGAATTGTGTCCGCTCTATTCATTCCATTTCTATCTGGAACGTTCAAGACTTTTTCACATCCCCGAGTAGCTCTCAAGGAGCTTTGGCCATCACTTGTATAGGTTTACTCAAGAGGAGTTTTGGCCATCCCTTATATAGGCTTAGCAGTCCAGAAAGGACGTGGTTTGTTTGTGTAGCAATAACTTCACCCAGGGTTTCAGATCTGTGAGAAAACCAGGGCATAATGAAGGGGGTGAAATGCATCTGTGTGTTTGTTGTGGCATTGAGCAATGACGTCCTAGTGAGCAATGACGTCCTGTCTAGTTTAGTTTTCATGTCTCCTGGTTTTGCTTCATACTAATATGATTCATGGCAGAGTTCTTTAACACAGAGAAATAGACAGGTAGGGAGAAGGTTAGAGACAGGGAAGAAGAGAGGGAAAAGGTGGGAAGTGGGAGAGCTACAGGAGGGATAATGGAGGTGAAAAGTGAGAGGGGAAGGATAGAATAAGAAAAGGACAAGGAGTAATAGAGAGAAAGAGTGTAAAGAACACACCTCCCATCACTCCAAACACAAAAAGAACAAGACACAGCGATTCAGCAGTAAAGTTATGATGATCGTTTATTAATACAGTGATCACTGATGGTTACAATATCAACAACATAACACACTGTATTGGCATGCAAGGGTGTCATGCAACCAAAAAATCTGAGGGGGCACAAATGACATGAGGATGACTGGGGTGTGGTCCGGAGGGATGGGAAGATGGATACTTTTGCATTTTTCAAACACCTGAAACAGCTTTTTCCTGCAATCTAGAGCCAAAATCATTCTGTCCAAAATATTAGTAGTTTTCTGCAAATCTAAGCATACCTCCTGAGCTGTCTGTATAATCCTGACTGGTGTCTTTTCTTTTTAAGAAACTAAATATGCTTCTCTGCATCTCTGGTAAAATCTGAGTTAAAGATTGAAAGGAATGTGAGTCTTATTCAGTATATTTAGTAATGGCTTGCTTTTCTAAAATCTACCAGCCTTTTCAGCAGGCATGCCAGTTAAGCTAGTTAGACAAGCTAGCTACTCTAACTAGATAGCCTGAAATGGCTTCTTGGTAGCTAGTTATGAGGTTGGGAGATTAGGAATCTATCTGGGCTAGCTAAAGCCAACAACAAGCAACAACAAAAATGTTTTACCCAAAAAAGTATATCTATTTTTTAATCTGAGGGGGCAGGTGCATCTGGCATGCTATAGTAGCTGGTGCGGAGTTATTTAAAAGGTTGGCTACAAAACAATATTTTAGCTTTTCGTTAAAGCTGTAATTTGGATTGCAATATTTGGTCTCTTTTACACATTTTCCTGTGTTAGTTTAGTTAGATTTAGTGATCTACTTAATAACGGTAAACTGTGTTTCTACTCTGCTGGAGGTGTGGAACCTGGGGACACAATGTGTTCACTGGATTTCCATCCACATCAACATATCAGTAGTTTCACATTTCATAATCCATCCATTTTAGGGAAGGAAATTCATTTCAATAAACTGGGAGTTCTTTAAAGGTTCAGCTACCGGTTGATTACCTGGTATATGGAATGGTGCTCCAATTTAGTATCAATTAAACAAATAAGGGATCCATATGTTATTATTGTGTAATTACCAATTTACCATGCAATTTCGATGTACATACCAGTAATCCCTTCCATAAAAGCATTTCATGCAAAATATTTGAATAACCCAGTTTGGTATATCTGCGTAATTAGTGAAAACAGCATACACGGGACAGCCCCAGAACCAGGGCTGAGATCCCTTGTATAGACGGGTTGATTGTTTAGCAACAAAACAGACGCATGCGCAACTAATGGGGCAAAACATACAGGGTTGGCTTAGATTGTTGATAACAGGTCAACTATATTTTGTCTCCAATGTTTATTGAAAACATAAATTCATTTGCACAATGACCACTTGTCTCTCAAATACATCGTTACAGTTGTTGGCTTGCTAGCTAGCTAGCAAATTTTGCCAAATTAGCATAGACGTGACGTGACATCAGTCGAAACACCTCAAGACAAGGCATGGTATCAAGAACAAGATAAAACGAGCCACTTACGATTCACCACATGGCAGCTTCTTGTCATTGTTACTAGCTATCTGTCCATCCAGAGCCATAACAACACGCAGCCTTCGGCCCCTTTGAAGCACACGCATTGTTTTCATGACATTGTCAGCTAACCCGTCTATAGCACAGACGTCACAGCTGCCTCTGTCATGACTTTGAGACATGGACATACATAGACAACACCATAAGAGGCACCAGTCAGCGTTGCATCATTATCATTGACCTGAGCCATACATTTATATGAGCAGGACCGCATCTCAAATAACACCCTTTTCCCTGTGTACACTGATGTTGGGATATCAGCCACGGTCATAGACAACTCTGCCTACTTGTAACCACCTCAACTCTTTCTCACTCACTCACACACAATGCACAATCGTAAGTGTGCACACAGAAAGCCAGACATGCACACAATGAAATGTCAACAATACATAAATAAAGCAAAAAGTAAACATAGGCCTATTCTGTACATCTCAACATGTGGCACAAAAACACATAACATCAATAAAATCAATAAATAATACTATTTATCAGAATCAGACAAAACTCAACACTCACATATATTACAAGAACATTACAAATGAATCCAAACAGCACAGTGTTCCGAACCAAAGTCGACACACACACGTCATGATGTGATATTATAATAAATGATAAATTATCTAGGAGCTCGTCAGACAGAGGAGGCTGGTGGGAGGAGCTATAGGAATGCAATAAATGGAACTGTATCAAACATATGAAAACAACGTTTGACACCATTCCAGCCATTACAATGAGCCCGTTCTCCTATAGCTCCTCCCACCAGCCTCTTCTATCTTCAGAGTGTAAGCCAAATCTACACATCCACAGACCAAATTAATTGCACAGTTGATTGTTATCTAATCTCATAGATATGGACACAATAGTCTGAGATATCATCCATGTAGCAGCGAAAAAGCAAAGATGCAAATGAAAGGCTAAAGTTAGCTCTAAGTGCTCCCTCAACGTTATATCAACATATCTTCTCTAAATGTCTAAAGTTTAGGTATTTACGGTGGTGATCAGGAACATCTTGAAAATACAGTGTATGTCAGCTACTGTATATCTTTTTATGAGGGTTAATAATGTAATGTCTATACAAATATGTGCATTGCTTTGGAGATGCTAAGGCCTATATGGAGCATGCCAGACCACAAGGGGGCGCTGTGAGAGGACAGGGAGACACGGGGGTCAAAGACCGCTAAGGAGCAGGATGAAGTTGCCCCTTAGCACCAATGCAGGGTCAGATATTTATTCATTACCCTAATGGTTAAAGTTAGCATCAAGGGTGGGGTGAGCTGTTCCTAGATCTGTGCCTCAGGGCAACTTCTCCACAGTATCAGAGACTGCTAAGCTCATATGGAGTAGGAGGACGTTGCCCCTAGATGCTGGTTCAAGGTCAATCTTGTGTTGGGGAGGGTAAGTCATTCAGTGGAGGAGTTTAAGGTACTGAGAGAAAGCTTTCATGGCACAGTAGCATTAAGGAATGGTGCATCTTTACAATAACTTACAATAGGGAGAGGGGGGAGAGAGAGAGCGAGAGAGAGAGAGAGAGAGAGAGAGAGAGAGAGAGAGAGAGAGAGAGAGAGAGAGAGAGAGAGAGAGAGAGAGAGAGAGAGAGAGAGAGAGAGAGAGAGAGAGAGAGAGAGAGAGAGAGTTTTAGTGATGCAGTGTGCTAGTGTTGTGGGGATCTTCTGTCCCAGTCTACCAAGATGCTGTTCGCCCCCTCTCCTCTTCATCTCCCTAAAAACAAACAACCACACAGACTCTTAGATGTGTTTATAGTGTGTGTGTATAGTGTGTGTATGTGTGAGAGAGAAGAGTCACTAACCTGCTCTCCCAGCTACACCATCTCATACTGATTAGCTGTAATGATCCTGGACAGACAGCATGCCAGCAACATGCCAATCAACTGAGAGAGAGAGATTACATTAGATCAGTGTTTTCCAACTCCAGGCCTTGAGAACCCCCAGCAGTACAAATTATCTACAATAAAAATGTGTACTGTTGGGAGTACTGGAGGATTGGAGTTTGGAAACACAGCTTTAGATTATAGTAGACCTTAAAAACAGCACTCATATCAACACACAAGTACATTCTCTCTATCTCACCTGTGAGAAGGCGATGCCAAATGTCACTCCTGCGATGATGGCCATGTTGGTCTCGAGGAAGGAGGTGACCAGTTCATAACATCCCTGAAACACAGAGGACGGGTTAGTGTGTAACACAGTGGATGGGTTACAGACACACACACACACACACACGCACAGACACACACCTGCTGGTTGATCTTGGTGTGGTTTATGGTGGTGTTGCGGAGGTCCTGTGGGCTGCAGTCAGAGGAGTTGGAGCAGCAGCTCAGGGGAAAACCATTGACAGGGTAGTACACACTGCCCAACCAGCTGGTGTAGTTGTACACCCCACAGCAATGCAGCTGGAGAGAGACACACAGACAGAGATGTGATTGAATTGTGTATTGTTGTTATAATAGTAGTTTGGTTGTTGTTGTGACTGCTCACGCTGCTTTGGACATTGTCCACAACCAGGCTCTTCTCATCCTCAGCATCATAGTTCAACACCGCGTCAGTATACGTCCTCAGGAAGGTGCCCTTTATCTGTGGATACACACACGCAAACACACACGCACACACACACGCGGGATGTGACGTATTTCTATTGTTAGGTAAGCGGCTGAGATGGGTGAATTGTGGGTAATGTATTCCAAATAGATAAACTGACCTCATGTCGAAAAACAAAGCCAGAGATTCCAGCCACCAACTCAGCTAGGAACACCAGGGACAAGAACATTGCATACTATAGAGAGAGAAAGAGAAAGAGAGAGATGGGTAGAGAGAGAGGGGGGGGGGGGGGGGGGAGCTACACACACATAAACACACACACAGGTCAGGTGTGGTGGGGGTAGGCTAGTGAGTGAAGTACTGTATGTGTTATGTAGATAATTATCACTGTGCTTCTCTAACTGTTCTGGGTTAATCAGCATCAAAACAATGCTTCACAACCCCAGCTGCAGATTCACAGCTCCAGTGCGTGCGTGTCTGTAGGCACACTACCCTCCTCCCTCTCCCCTCACCAGTTTGAGCATCCATGGGCTCCCCCTGCAGGTGGCAAAGCATCCAAACAGGCCGAAGACGATGATGACAGTCCCAGTGCCGATGAGGACGTATGGAGCATTGGTGGTGTTCTCAGCTATCAGAGAGATATAAGGGCCCAGCATAAACTTCCCCCATACTCCCACTGCCAAGAGGATCGCTCCTGTGATCTGAAGAAGAGAAGGAAAGAGAGAGGGTAGGTAGGGTGATGGTGGTGGGTGGAACGTGCCAGACAGATGTATAGCCACCCCCCCCACCCCCCCCCCCCCCGGTTCGAGCTGACAGCCATGGTATATCAGACCGTATACCATGGGTATGGCAAAACATGTATTTTTACTTCTCTAATTACGTTAGGTTTATACAGTTTATAATAGCAATAAGGCACCTCAGGGGTTTGTGGTATATGTCCAATATACCACAGCTAAGGGGTGTATCCAGGCACTCCGCATTGCATTGTGCATATTCCACACCCCTCAGGCCTTATTGCTTAATTATAAACCGGGTGGTTCGAGCCCTGAATGCTGATTGGCTGACAGCCGTGGTATATCAGACCGTATACCATGGGTATGACAAAACATGTATTTTTATTGCTCTAATTACGTGGGTAACCAGTTTATAATAGCAATAAGGCACCTCGGGGTTTGTGGTATATGGCCAAAATACCACGGCTAAGGGCACGTTGTGTCGTGCCTCAGAACAGCCCTTAGCCGTGGTATATTGGCCATATACCACAACCCCTTGGGCCTTATTGCTTAACTATACCATGTCATTTTTGAATACTCCTTTCTGATTTGCTTAAATGGCATTCTAGAGCGTGCATTATTTCCCTATAACATACAGTATATTTACACAGTAGAATTCAATGGCTATAGTTAATTTCTATATGTTTTGATTGAGCTGCTTTTGAAAGCAACAGTTCGATTTTCATAATAGCAAGCTAGGACTGATTGTATGGTTAGCTAAACTAGCAAGTCTGTTGGTTTGGTTTCCACGGCAACTACTGTAGCTATCTAGTAAACTTACTGTAGCTATCTAGTAAACTTGCTAGCTACTTCAGTGGATGTTGAACACATTTCTACCGGCAAATGAACACATTTCTAGTGGCAAATGTGTTAAATTATAGCCATGGTATACAAGGGATAATCAACGAGGGGCTATGCGTTTTCTGGAAAATATTGCATCTCAGTGGAAGGTCAGTTCCAGTCCGCTAGCGCGTCGTGGAACACACCTTCCACGTTGTTCATTATTTTCCATAGAACGCATAGCCCCTCGTTGATTATCCCTTACATATGTGAAAGCTAGATCAACCTTTCAGCTTGTCATCTCAGACCAAGGAACAAACAGCAGTTGTTTCGAGGTGTCATAAGAGAGAGGGGAGTGCAGAGAAAGAGAGAACGAGAGAGAGAGAGAGAGAGAGGGAAGGAATGGGGGAGAGGTTTAATGCGAAGGGATATGTTGATAGTTTTTCTGTGGAACACACATACACACAAAGGGAGCGAATCAAAAGGACCCTTTGATCCAGAGCGAGCCGCATCCTCCTGTTGCGCTGCTCTTAGCATTTCTAATGAAGGCCACTCATAAAGGAGTGTGTTGTGTGAGCCAGCTAAACGCCCCTGTGTCCCAGCTGGGGGGGCGCTGCTTTTTGGGACGGGGTACAGAAGGGGTGCCGATCTGTTAATGACACCCCACTAGCAAAGCATGTTGCCAACTCATCATCAGCCCTCTACCCCCCCCCCCCCCCCCCCCCCTGCACACAAACATCAATATAAGCAGAACCACACAGGCACACAAACAATGTGACGTGTGATCTAAATATATTATCATTACCTGAATAAGGTGCAGTGCTGGACTGTAGCAAATGTCTGCACGTCATAGGCATAGTCATCGAGGCCTTGTTTAGTTGCATCAGGTTTGTTAGTGCTGGGCTGGGACAAACATGTGCACCCGTTTGGGATGGAAGAACACTAGGAGAGGAGTCAAGGACAGGGACCGTTCGGCTGGCAGGGCCAGAGTTAGACTGTCTCCATGGTAACAGACATCTATCTCTGGAGGTGCTGCAGTATCCAAGCAGAACTCAGCCAAAACATACAGAAAAGCTCCCTCTCCTCCTCTCTTTGTCATTCTAACCTTGTATGAACAGCAGGTGGCAAACCACCTCGTCTAAATGAACTTACTGCCCTCGAAACCTGGACTGTTCTTCACAAATTAAAGTCACTACAAACCCTTAACAAACACGAAATGATGAAACTTTACTTATTAACAAAGCACCACCACAGACCTAAATCAATATAATGTCTCTAATATCTCTGAATATGTTTATTTCTCAACCATTCATAAGTAATGACGCCAACACAGTCCAGAGGGCTCGGTTTAGTAATGAGTGGAAACACAAACACTGCATTAATGATTCAAGCTCAGATCCCTCTCTGTATTGTATAGCTGGTATTACATGCAGTAATGTAGACAGTATAATGGCAATGCTCCTACATTCATCACTGTTCGACGTCTTGAGGTTTCAATGTGCGTAGGGAACTTAGCAGAGAATCAATCAGGCTCCACTTCGTGGCCTGAACTATCTGGCATCATTATAAGAACACTGCCTTGATAATGGTTTATTCTACTGTTCTATTATCGCTGATATTCACCTTATATCTTATTTAACAAGAATTGCTTGCTTGTTTCTATAAACAAAAAACAAAAAGTCGTTATCAGGTAAGCTAACTATCATGTAAATACAATTTTACCAAGGCATTCAAGAAAATATGTTTTTGTTTTCAGAAGCTTTTGGGACTTTGTGAGAAATTATAATATCTTAATCATGAGTTAGGGTTAGTGGGGGCACATGCATGCACACACACACTACGTATAGCCTACCAAGACAAGTGCACAAACTGATTTCCCACACTAATAGTCACACGTTCATGGCAGCTGTTCTCCGGTGAGGTGACAACAAGGGGTCCTATGTATGGCCCTGAGAGGTGAGTTCTGCATGTTAAGGAGTGTGTTGTTTGCAGAAGTACTTTTAAATGGTGTTTTTAATTGTTGCCATTTTGTTCTGTTTTCTTTGTCATTGCATCAATATACTTGTCCCTCTACTGATTGATCAATGTCTATCAATCTATCTATCTTGTCTTTGTATTATAAACATCCTTCCATCTTTTGCATTGATAGCCAGGCCAGAAGAAAGACTCGACTGTGTGTTTGTCTGCATGCAATATAGCTGATGTCATATGTTGAAATCAAAACCCAGGCTAGGGTTGGAGGAAGTGATGATGTTGTCGTTGTGATGCAATCGACCAATGTAGAGGTTGCCCTTAGTTCTAGATCTAGGATCAGATTACACAATCTGAACCGTTAGGGCCATGAAGAAAACATTGGACCCTGTATCACAGGTAACGAGGCAACATCTAACTAATAAATTCTAATGCAATCTTAGAGATTACTCAGAAACCAGCAGCCATGACAAAACGGACGACCCCTTTCCTCCCAGTCCCCAAAATAGAAAACATGTCCCACTGGGTTAAAACTGGTTGAATCAACGTTGTTTCCATGTAATTTCAACAACAACAAAAAATCAATGTGATGACCTTGAATCAATGTGGAAAACTGATTAGATTTGCAAAAACTCATCAACCTAAGGGAATTTTGTTGTTTTTTCACCCAGCTTTTAATTTAATTCCAATGACATGGTGACATTTTTTGTTGCCTTCACATTGAAATCAGAGGAGGTTGGTGGGAGGAGCTATAGGACAGGCTCATTGTAATGGCTGGAATGGAATGGAATTTCCATATGTTTGATACCATTCCATGTATTCCATTCCAGCCATTACAATGAACCTGTCCTCATATAGCTCCTCTCACCAGTCTCCTCTGGTTGAAATTACGTCTGTGCCCAGTTGGGGGGGTCTATTTTTAACAGGAACATTAAAACATGCCAGTGTTTTACATACCCCAAGTCTGCCACCTGCACTACTGGAGACCACACTGTGTGAACTAGAGTCTGACACACTCGCCGGAAGACATTAGCTGTCATGACAAGCTGACGACAGTGAAACTCAGGAAACAAACTATCTGAAGAATTCCAAACCACCACCAACACCCACCCCTCTGACCTCAGCCCATCCCAACTTTCTCTCCTGAAGGTGTAGAAGGAGAATCCCTCCATCCTTGTCTAACAAAGATATCTCTCAGGATAAGAGCTGCAAATACACACAAAGTTTGTTTACTACTGTAGAGGGATTGCTTGTGTTATCCAGTTACCCCTCCAACTTGATGCCAATCTGTAGGCTACTGTTTCTCATGTACGCTAATAGACAGAGGAGTTGGCTCAAGAAATACATGCTATGGTATGACAATGATAGTCTCAGGAGACATATAACAAAATGATAAGAGTGAGTCAGTCAAGACCATAGAATTAGTAATTAGAATACTAGAATGGACATGAACCTTCTTATAATGGGATAAAGGTCAGCCATTTTGGTCAGGGAGTTGGTCAACCATGGTTTGCCAGTGCTGTGATAAGAATTATATTGTGTAAAATAATGAATTTTAATAATATATCTGCACTGTATGTTTGTTAGCTAGCTAGCCAGCAAGTTTAGTGGAATGATTCCATTTGTTTTTCAAATTAACTGCCAATATGCCAACATGTCATAAAAACAATGCAGTCAATCACTGACTGAAATCCATTGAGGATAGGACTTAGACGAGTTGTAAATGCAACAAAAAATATATATTTTTTTTTATTTCACCTTTATTTAACCAAAATGCAGTAAGGTTAGGGAGGTAGGACAATAAATAGGCCATAGTAGCGAAATAAGTTACAAATTAGCATTAACACTGGAGTGACAGATGATGGTGCAAATGATGATGTGCAAATAGAGATACTGGAGTGCAAAATGAGCGAAAATAATAAATATGGGGATGAGGTAGTAGAGTGGGCTATTTACATAAGGGCTATATACAGGTACAGTGATCGATAAGCAGCTCTGACAGCTGATGCTTAAAGTTAGTGAGGGAGATAGGAACCTCTAGCTTCAAGGATTTTTTCAGTTCGTTCCAGTCATTGGCAGCAGAGAACTGGAAGGAATGGCGGCCAAAGGAGGTGTTGGCTTTGGGGGTGACCAGTGAAATATACCTGCTGGAGCGCATGCTACGAGTGGGTGTTGCTATGGTGACCAGCGAGTTGAGATAAGGCGGGGATTTACCTAATAAAGACTTATAGATGACCTGGAGCCAGTGGGTTTGGCGACGAATATGTAATGAGGGCAAGCCAACAAGAGCATACAGGTCGCAGTGGTGGGTAGTATATGGGGCTTTGGTAACAAAACGGATGGCACTGTGATAGATTACATCCAATTTGCTGAGTAGAGTGTTGGAGGCTATTTTGTAAATGACATTGCCAAAGTCAAGGATCGGTAGGATAGTCAGTTTTACAAGGGCATGTTTGGCAGCATGAGTGAAGGAGGCTTTGTTGCGAAATAGGAAGCTGATTCTAGATTTAATTTTGGATTGGAGATGGTTAATGTGAGTCTGGAAGTTGAGTTTACAGTCTAACCAGACGCCTAGGTATTTGTAGGTGTCCACGTATTCTAAGTCAGACCCGTCAAGAGTAGTGATGATAGCCCGGTGGGCAGGTGCGGGCAGCGTTCGATTGAAAAGCATGCATTTAGTTTTATTAGCATTTAAGAGCAGTTGGAGGCCACGGAAGGAGTGTTGTATGGCATTGAAGCTTGTTTGAAGGTTAGTTAACACAGTGTCCAAAGAGGGCCCAGATGTATACAGATATACAAATACTGATATTGTATCATATAATAACACTCCCAGCTTTGCAAGAAAACAAAAAAGTTGGACATTTATGGTCTGTTTAGTTTACATTTATTTTAAAGGCTGTTTATAAAGATAAATGTTTTATAAAACCAGTATAAACTGTATTTATTATTATATGACAATATTTTGTGGTGACAGTATTTCTATTACACAATTTCTGATATATCACATGCATTACTTTTATTTTCCTGCATAAGTAAAAGCAGGAAATGCATTACCTCAACTCTGGACCTCGATGCCAGTTCCACTGAATTTTATTGTTACCCTCTAATCATGGAATGATTTAGACCTGGGGCACAAGGTGGGTTCAATTAATTATATGGTAGAAAAGAAAACCAGCAGGCTCCGGACCTTGTAGGGTAAGAGTTGAATACCCCTGACCTATGCCTATACTGCCATATATTCCAATTAGACTGGTATGGGATTTATCCCTGACAAATATGGCTGCCACTATCATACCATTCTGGGGTTTTGAGGGTTTATGACATAGCCCCTCTATTAATTTAATGGTGACACAACTTAACAGGATGCAGACAAATCATTTAAAATGCTCTGGCAGGTGCACATCCATGTCGGGGCTATATAGTGCCACATATACAGTATGGTTAGTCTAAATCAATGACAAAACATTGTATGCTGGTATAATGACCAATGACTGGAGCCTATGCATACTGTAGCCTTGGCATTGACGGGAGGACCTCCATGCTGCTACGCACCAAATGATGGACCAGACAGACCGTTACATGAGTGGCTGCTGGTTTGCCTGCATCAACAAGCCTCGACTGATAACCTCTGCCTCTGCCTGTCTCTGTCACTACATAGATGCTGCTGAGCTCGATATTCTACGCATATGCCATGCATATGTATTGCGGTCATACTGACAACTTAGAAATACAGAGCAACATATCGCGAACTGGAGTCGGTGACAATGTGCGCAATAAGCCTACAGCTTGGCTGGACAGCTGAGTATGTCGCATTTCTCCAAGCGTGTGGTTGTAAACATTACCCCGATAAGAAGTAATCATTATAAAGGCACAGCTGAAACACGTTTATAACATTAAATGTACGGTAGAAATAAGTCCTATAAAGACAAAAGTCCACCCTCGAATTAACTGAATTCACCATCCATATAGAAAAAGAACGGTAGGCTACCCCTTTCATAGAGGGCACGTTGGCATACACTTATTTTCTATACGGGTACACATCACGTCTGCATCTACGACGACAACTATCTTCCCAAAGCTTACATTGGGGCATGGATAAACCGAGGGTAACGTTAACTTACCCAAAATACGAAGGAGTAAACGATGAGGAGGGTTTTGAGAAAGGTTATCACTGGTTTGGTCTCCATTCTGCCCAATGCCATACCACAGTAACTGAAAAGGAGGTTTCTGCAAACGTTGCGCTACCACGACTCTCCGCTGGAGGAGATTCACAGCGCAGGCGCCAAATTGCCTCCCTAACCACTGATACAGGGTTAGATATTCTTTCTATGTAATATTAGGTAAGATTCGTTTTGACAAGGGTTATTTGTTCCTAAATCTGATCTGTGGTTAGGAGCAAATACCCAGAGAAACTAACACAGCTCGATTACACCCTCTGGCGTGCGTTTCCAAGGGCAGTATTAGCAGTCAGGGGTGCGTTCAGTAGGATAGAACGGTGTTCAACGTTTAATAAAAAAATAGCATACAAGCAGTTTAACGATGATTTATGCAGCGCATGGCTGGACTAAACACGTGTCAGGCCCTGGGAAATGACATGTTAAAGCCCCCCCTATTGGCATCAGAGATAACAATTTATAGCTAATTTTCTGATTTTCTAAACATGTTGCCTTGGGGCAGAGATGATGTGTATGATGATGTCTTTACTAGGTAAATCCCGCCTTATCTCAGATCGCTGGTCACCATAGCAACACCCACCCTTAGCATGCGCTCCAGCAGGTATATTTCACTGGTCATCCCCAAAGCCAACACCTCCTTTGGCCGCCATTCCTCTGCTGCCAATGACTGGAACAAACTGCAGGTAAATGGTTTTTACTTGTGATGTTATGTGAATATTTCCCAGCACAAAACAGGCAGTTATCAACGTGTAAACACACTTGTTATGTTTTCCCCACACATTTAAATAATCTCATTACCTAACGTTTCTCACCAACGTGTTTAACTAAGTGCACTTTAGGTCACAGTGTTAGCTAATTGTTGGTGCATAAATGTAACTATACAGGTAAGTATTTTATATCCTGTATATAGTTAAATGTATTAATTTGATACATGTTATTATGCTGCCTACTGAGTCCATGCACAGATGATGCCCCATTTAATGTTTTCTGTAGCTGAGTGTTAATACATTCGTATATGTACTATATGGATGGAGGACAAGCTGAGGCAGAGCCAGGTGAGAGAGGTGTGGAAGGGTATGAGAAATATCACTGGCTTCAAAAAGTCAAACAGTGGGCAGACGGAGGGGACCCAGGACAGAGCCAATGAGCTGAACCAATTTTTTAACAGGTTCGATACTGGCCCTGTCCACCTCCCCTCCAGCTCCCCAGACCACACACCCTCACGGCTATCCCACCCCCACTTTGCTCACAGCACCTCTGCTGAGACAATCAGTGACCCCACCTCCGCCCCTGCCCCCCCTGGACTGATCCTCAACACCCCCCTTCCCCCCACCTCCCCACCTGGGCTGGCTTTCACCACCAACCAAGTGAAGAGAGAGCTGGAGAGACTACACCAGTGGAAAGCGGCGGGCCCTGATGGCATCAGCCCAAGGGTGCTGAGGGTCTGTGCTGACCAACTGTGTGGAATACTCCAGCGTCTTTTCAACCTTAGCCTGAGCCTAGAAAGGGTCCCTGTGCTGTGGAAAACATCCTGCCTCGTCCCAGTGCCCAAGAAGGCACACCCCACTGTCCTGAATGACTTCAGACCTGTAGCGCTAACATCCCACATCATGAAGACCCTGGAAAGGTTAGTCCTCGCTCACCTCAGACCCCTGGTGTGTTCATCAATGGACCCCCTGCAGTTTGCATACCAGCGCAACATCGGGGTGGATGATGCAATCATCTACCTTCTGCAGAGGGCCTACTCTCACCTGGACAATGCAGGTTGCACTGTGAGGGTCATGTTTTTTGACTTCTCCAGTGCCTTCAATACCATTCAGCCCCTGCTACTGGGTGAGAAGATGAGGAGGATGAAAGTGGAAGCACCCTTAGTCTCCTGGGTCACGGACTACCTGACCGGTAGGCCACAATTTGTGCGACTACAGAGCTGTGTGTCAGAACGGGCAGTTAGCAACACAGGGGCCCCCCAGGGTACGGTCCTGTCCCCCTTCCTGTTCACCCTCTACACCTCAGACTTCAGATATAACTCTGAAACATGCCACCTACAGAAGTTCTCGGATGACTCTGCTATTGTATGGTGCATCAGGGGTGGGCAGGAGGAGGAGTACAGGAGCACAATCAGTGACTTTGTGTTGTGGTGTGAGCAGAACCACCTTCAGCTCAACATCAGCAAAACTAAGGAGATGGTGGTGGACTTCAGGAGAACCAAGGCACAACTGACTGCAGTCCCTATAAAGGGGATGGATGTGGAAATGGTTGAGTCATACAAGTTCCTGGGTGTCCATATGGACAACAGACTGGAATGGGCTGGTAACACCGGGGCCCTGTACCAAAAGGGCCAGAGCCGACTCTACTTTCTGAGGAGGCTCAGGTCCTTCAACGTGTGCAGTAAACTACTGCATACCTTCTACCAGTCTGTGGTGGCCAGTGCCATCTTTTTTGCAGTGGTGTGCTGGGGAGCAAACATCAAAGCCGGTGATGCTTCTCGGGTAAATAAGCTGATCAGGAAGGCTAGCTCTGTCCTGGGGATGAGCCTTGACACTCTAGAGGAGGTGGCGGAGAGACGGATCCTGGCCAAACTGCTGGCCATCATGGACAACGTCACCCACCCTCTGCACGCTATGGTTATGACGCAGAGGAGCACTTTCAGTCACAGACTGATCCCACCACGGTGTGCCAGAGAGCGCTAAAGGAGGTCCTTCCTGCCGGCGGCTATGAGACTGTATAATGCCTCACCGGGGTGCCGTGCCGTCGGCAACATAGATCTGGAACTGTTGGGGTGCTAGGACCTAGTTTAACAATTATGCATCCATCCGTGAGTAACTCTGGTCCGTCAGCACTCATCCACTCAGGACCTATTTATTCATACAGGTCTGTATATACATACTCATGTACAGTTGTTATATTATATCACATGCAATATTGTAAGTAATTATTGGACGTAGGCATTCACTCAGGAATGCATATTAGTATCCTGCCAGTTGCACCTTTTCTCATTGCTTTTAGTATATCGAATGTGCAATAAGTGCAGTTGTCTGTAATTAAACAGGTCAAACCCTGCGCACTAAGGACTGTATTTTTAAGGGAATTACTATTATTACCCCAAATGATATCATACACACATTTAGCTATTAAAGTATCTCTTCCTGTCATTTACCTGTACAGTTTGTGTAAACATGCAAGTATTCACTTATCTGTAAATATAACTGTATACCTAACTGTACAGCTAATTTAACCATGCAAAATTTTCACTTACCTGTTCATTTAGCCAGTCTGTCTATTAGTAAACAATTATTACCCTCGCTCATATCATACGCATTTTTAGCTACTGAAGTATTTCTCTGCCATCGACCTGTATAGTATAGTTAACCATCCAACATCCACCAACGTATAGTGTACATATTCAGCCAACCACCCATACTATGCAATGTCCT
This sequence comes from Thymallus thymallus, assembly GCA_023634145.1. NCBI lineage: Eukaryota > Metazoa > Chordata > Actinopteri > Salmoniformes > Salmonidae > Thymallus > Thymallus thymallus. The sequence goes on from CM042407.1 coordinate 21,707,819, forward strand.
TTTATAGCTTTTTTTTTTTGCACTCCAGATATCTTGTATTTATATACTTTTTAATACTGCCGCTCTATGTATCATGTACCGTGTATCTGTCTTTTGTGTACTTTCGTTGTGGCATTTTGCACCTGCCCTGTGTTTTGTTGTAGCTGCTTGACAATGAAATTTCCCCCCCGGGGGATCAATAAAGTACCTATCTATCTATCTATCTATCTATCTATCTATCTATCTATCTATCTATCTATCTATCTATCTATCTATCTATCTATCTATCTATCTATCTATCTATCTATCTATCTATCTATCTATCTATCTATCTATCTATCTATCTATCTATCTATCTATCTATCTATCTATCTATCTATCTATCTATCTATCTATCTATCTATCTATCTATCTATCTATCTATCTATATATATATATGTGGAAACGAATGACTCCAGGAATTAACTAAACGTGTTTAATTGTGCAATTGAATTACTGTGTGCAATCAAATCCATTTACACAAACAATGAACCTTTTTCAAAGAGGACAATTGTACATTGAACAACAACATCCACATCTTCATCAACCACACAATTATGATTTTGTGTATAACACAGCATGTGGGCATATTTTGTTTTTTTCTGATGCTCCCGTCACTCCACTTCTCAGGTCATCATACATCTCCCAGACACATGGAGACCTCCTGCAGTAGGCCACATAATGACCAAGAGCATCCTGGGTTAAGCCTCCTTGTAAAGCAATGACTGCCCTTAAGGTAAATGTCTCTCCTTGGAGCACCAGACTGGAGGGAAATTCACACAATGGAAATTCTCTTGGGCAGGAATTCCTTTGAGTTGGGGTTGCTGTGGAATCATTTCCAAGGTCAGTATCGATCCACAGAAGTTCTCCTAGACTGTAACTGTGAGAAACTTTCCCTGCACAGAGCACTTTTCCTGAGGTATATTCTGTCTTGAATGCAGAGGGACACTGAGACGGACTTTGGATTGGCCTGAGGCAGGGGGACTCTGGAAGGTTAAGTCCTTGTTCCTCTGCGGTCTGAAGATGAGCCATGCCCAAATACTGCAGTACAGCAATAGAAGTAGAAACAAATGGAATTTCCCTTGTGACTTGTGTGTTGAGGCTGCAATACTGTGAGGAGCACTGTTTTGTGAAGTAAACACTTGCAAGTTTTCTCATTGTCTTTTCAATGATAGCAGAGATGTGGCACTGTGCATCGATTTGGAGAGCACCAGACTTCAATTGGACAGCTTTGAATATTCCACTTAGCAGCTCTGCCCTCTGAATATAGGCTTGTGGGGTAAGACCCTTTGTGGTGATGCTTTTCACTAGCTGGAGGAGGTTGTTGGAGTCTTCACTGCAAACAATATTTCCAAAAGTGTTACTGTCGCAGAAAGCACAACATAATCATTGACAAAAAGCATCAAATGCACATGTGTTAAGCACAGAGACTCTTGATTTGCTGAGTTTAACAGGCTGTTGATTGTTTCCATTTTTTAACAGTTCCATTTTCATTTTTTTCCCCCTCACAGATGGATCTGCATGGAGCCATTCAGGACAAGTTGAAAGGTATGAATTAATCTTCCTCTTTTTTGGTGGAACAGCTAGGCCTCTCCAGTTTTCAACAACGTCTTCGTTTGTTGAATGGATGTTTGTGACAGTGTCAGATGACTCCCCAGAACAGGAGGCATCCATTTTTTTTTAATCTACACTGCAGGTCGCAGTGGGTAGTGGATTGGGTCCTGTGACCATCACTGTTGTAACATTAGCATTTTCTGTACCTTTTTGTTTTGCAGAACAAATGCGCATGTTGCCTTCAATGTAGGAAAGATGTCGAGCAATGAATCGATCCACCCGAATAGGTAAGTTTTCATGCTTGAAAAGGCCGTGTTTGATGTTTTTAAACTCTGCTTCAACATTGTCTGAACTTGCGGTGATGTTGGTGCTACGGAAGTGAGGGATCATTACCCCTGTCCAGAGTGGTAAGTAACTTGCAAGTCTGATAATATTGGGAACAATCTCTGGGAGGAAGTGCATGTTATCTCGATCACCATTGGCCACGGCAAGTGACCTGCTCTCATCACATATGTCTGTCACCCACTGCCGTAGGTCAGTGTGTATTTCTTCACATGGATCCACTCCTTCCATGTCCTCACCCTCTTCATCTGGAACGATGACACACTCTTCTGCAATTTGGGCTTTCGGGTAGTTCTTGCAACATTCTGATATGAGGGGGGCTCCAGAGCTGTCATTGCCCTCTGCTTCGCTGAGAGCCACAATAGTAACACTGCGTAGCAGCTCTCTTGCATTGTTCACAGATTGTGACTTGAGCAGCTGTGCCAGTGACCTCACAAAGAACTCTTTAATGCGATGTGGTTTTCTTTTCAAGCAGTCCCATTGGCAGATCATCTTGATGCAGTGTGCAACATCAACCCGGACAAAACAAGGTGGCAGCTGTGCAGACTGGTTACCAAGTAAGACACCAAAACACTCATTGATGTAGGTCTTCAGATCAGGATGAGGAGTGAAAGCCTTGACCAGAGCTCCGAGCAAAGCCAGAGAAAAGTCACTCACAACCACTTTTGGAATTGGTGCACCTGCGCAAATCCATTCTGTCAACCATTGTTTAATTGCATTAACATCATGTCTCTCTGACAGCATTTGCACCACTGGGACACTTGCGCTCCCATCCCCTGCCAGAACGCCCTGGTATAAGAAGATGTGGCCAGACATACCAACTGGTCTCTGTAGTTTCCTGACTACTGAACCAGTTGCATCAAAACTCACAGTGGGGTGAGATTTCTTTGATATTGACTTGTACATGTACATTTGTGTTTGACTCCAGTAGTGACAGAAAAACTTGTCCAGTCCAATATCTTTAATGCTACCATTGTGAGGTGCACTGTATTTTAGCATCTGCAGTGATAAAATAGGATCCTTGTCACCTAATTCTAAGTCATTTCTCTCTTGCTTTGCTTTGCTCAGGGTGGCCAAATTAGGCAGATGGCTTGGCTCAGGATCTCCAAAATCCATCAACTTTGTTGCCTCCGATGCCCTCCATACATGCGGTTCCATTCTACCCTCACACAGTTCCTTGGCTATCTGCACACGCAAGTTTCCAGATATGGCACGCTTGGAAAGGCCAATGTGCAGGGAGTCATCAATGTTTTTAATAAAACATTTCAGCACCATTGGGTTGTTCATTTCAGGCTCTCTGTCACATTTGATGTAAAGGTCGCCATGACACTCCTTACAGTTGCTTCTGATTTCAATGTATTTTGTTGTGGCTGATGGATAGACTTTGGCTCTTTTAAATACAAATGTGCAGGTGCTTTTCACTTCTTTCCAAATTTGGTGATTTATTACATGAGTCCAGATGCCAGGCTTCAAAACTGTGTATTTCCTTTTTTGTGTTTTAGAGAACTTGTCTTTGTATTGAACTGTTTCAGGTATAAATTCAATCCATTTCTCAAATGGAACATCAAGCTCAAAAGTCTTGCAGTCTTCTGGTCTGGGAGGAAAGGACTGTGGCTCAAAATCTGTGTCATCACTACTGACATTGGTTTCATGATCACATTCATGATTAAACCCTAAAGCAGACCAGATGTTGTGTCTGTTTAATTTAACAAAAGTGTACAGGGCCTTTGCAGTGATCTTGTTTCCTAGCTGCTCACTCAGCTCTGTCCAGATGCAGTTATTAGGAGTAGCTATGGTACCATTTTTGACTATGGCCTCCTTTGATGAACACAGGACTGTGAAAATGGAATCCCTGTCTACTGCTGGCTTTTTTGGCATCTGGCATAAGAAAGTAAAACATAATTACTTCAATAATTATGACTTCTTTTGGGTCAAGTGTTTCATCTACAGTATAAACATGTTTTCATGTATTGATATTGACCCCTAAATGTAATTAGCATTTCATAGTTACATTGGCAATATTAACATTAGCAATGTGCTTTCTGTTGCCAAAAACATTGCCAATCGTAGCTTGTGTTGTACCATTAATCAAAAAGTTAACTTTTTACTAACTGACAGTAACAACATTTGACTTACATTTGCCAGGAATATGATTTATGTAAGGCTTTTCTATGACGAGATATGGTTAAATTGTTCCTCTACTAAACGCTACTCAACACTCCACAAAAGCATGCTTACGAAGAATAAACGATTGACAATATTTTGGGATCATTCTGCGCATGTGGGGGCGCTGAGTGACCTCAGAATGACCTATGAAAGATTATTTAATATAATATAAAAATGAAAACAGCACAAACGAAAATAATTGCAGCACAAACCAGCACAAACGGAGCACTAACGATTAAGACTATCCCCAGTTCATTTGGAGTAGGTGGGGGGGCTGGTGACGTCATCGCCCATAATTAAATGGCTAATATAAACAATACCGCAGCAGCACAAACAAAACTTGTAACGGCACAAACCAGCACAAACGGAGCACTAACGATCGACACTATAGTGGGTTCATTCTGAGCTTGTGGGGGGCTGAGTGACCTCTGAATGACCTATAAAGTATTATTTAATATCTAAAGAATGAAAGCAGCACAAACTAAAATAATTGCAGCACAAACCAGCACAAACGATTAAGACTATTTTCCCGACGTTTTGGGTTGGGTGGGGGGCCAACTTCACGCAGGTACTAATGTCAGGGCCTGACTGAGGCCAGGTCTCTGACTCCCTCTAGTGGGAGTAGTATGGCCACAGTCAGGACCTGACAATAGTTCAGGGAGTCTGGGTCTGAGTTTGGCTAATCCCCAATTAGAGGCAGCTGTCTTGAGTTGTCTCTAATTGGGGATTCCATTTATGTTCACTTTGCGTCCACCTGCGTGTAGATCATTGTCTGTGTCTGTGTACTTGTTACGCTACACCAGCTCACGGTGCTGTTTCTGTTTCCTGCGTTTGTTGTTTTGTTTTTGGAGTAAAATAAACCATGTCTGCACGCACCTCTCGCTCTGCGCCTCGTTCCCTTACCTCACATCGTGACAACTAAGGATATTCCTCGATGAACCCCACCTCCTTTGAAGATCTTCGAAGAACCCTTGTTGAACTCCTAATTTTTTAGAGTCTATGTAATTTGTCTGTCACTGGTGGTCCAAGTTGTGATTTTGTGATCTGTTGAGTTTTGTGTTGAGAAATACAGTAGATATGTTAGAATTTGCCTTTAGGCTACTTTAGCGTTGCTTCCTCATCGGATGAATGGTTTTAGAATTTAGCATCTACTGTATTTCAAAGCGAACTAGGCCTACTACTTTTATTTTATCTTCTGAATACCCTGATTGCTGGCGAATATGTGCTGATAATTTATTGGCCTAATAGGACTACTTTTGAATGGATTGTTTTGCGTCCTCAGACATAATCTGTTTTATTTGCTAGATAATAAAGTATAGAACAGTTTGTAATTCAAGCCCACAATAAATAATAGATGACTGCTCATTGTAACATAAATATATTATATTACATGTTTGTGTGCTGCTATATGGTTAGTTCAATAAAAACATTTATTTAATGACTTTCGGGGAATCACATCAACTTTAGGCATACTTTTCAAGTTAAATTGTCCAGCATCTGACACATTCAAAATATCAAATATTATTGGTCGGGTACACAGTTTAGCAGATGTTATACCTTGTGATACTAGTTCCTAACAGTGCAGCAAAAATGTACACAAATAATAATACAAAAATAGTAACAAGAAATCACAAATGTCATAACGAGTACATTGAACAACCCAATAACACTATCATTCAAAAGCAAGCAAGCTATGCGTGTATACACAAAAAATATGTACAGCAGTATACTGCATATATTACAGCGAGCTATGTTGAGAATCCAGTGTATAAATAAACATTGTAACAAAATGCAATGTACAGTAGTAGATATAGTAGATGAGCTCTGTGAAGAATACAGTATGAATACACTGTGTGAAAAACTGTATAAAAGAAACAGTCCAGTATTTAACATCTCTTTATACAGTGCATTCGGGAAGTATTCAGACCCGTTGACTTTTTTCACATTTTGTTGTTACAGCCTTACTCTAAAATGTATTAAATAATACAAAAAATCCACATCAATCAACACACAATAGCCCATATTGACAAAACAAAAACAGATTTTTAGAAAATTATTACAATAAACAGAAATACCTTATTTACATAAGTATTCAGACCCTTTGCTATGAGACTCGAAATTGAGCTCAGGTACACCCTGTTTCCATTGATCATCTTTGAGATGTTTCTACAACTTGATTGGTGTACACCTGTGGTAAATTCAATTGATTGGACATGATTTGGAAAGGCACACACCTGTCTATATACGTCCCACAGTTGACAGTGTATGTCAGAGCAAAAACCAAGCCATGATTGTGTCAAGGCACAGATCTGGGGAAGGGTACCAAAAAATGTCTGCAGCATTAAAGACAGACGCGTAATAATGGGGTCCTGAGGCCAGAGGAGAAGCGGGACCTCCAGCTAGGAGTTAGGAGGATACACCTACACTAGAATTGTCTACTTTAGAAATATGATATTAAAATTGTGCCACTTGCTATTTATACCCTCAAACACTTCTCTGTCATGGTTTTCATTTTCTTGGGTAAAATAGCTATCTATAACAAAACGATATGCTTATTCTACATAAACTATGAATACTATTCAACTAAATGAATAATTTCTTATTTTATTTTTTCATATACAGAAATGCATTGAATGCTGGGTAATATGTACGCTGTCCAATGCCAAGTCTCTATTTGATCATGACGAGATATAGCTAGTTTAGGCGCCAAATCTGAAGGTCAAGACTGACAAGTTGAGCACATCTGCAAGCCGAGCGAGCAGCAATCATGCCTTACAAACATAAAAGCGGCAGCAAGAAAAGAATTGAGCGAAAAGTACAGGAGGAGAAGGTAGCAAAGGTTCCTAAATTGGATTCATTTGGTTTATTTTATACTAGTCTCCAGCCCACGCTGAATGGGCTGGCTATCATGTCCGTTGAACGCATCAGAGCCTGGGAGATTAACATTAAGGACATTGTCGAGGATTTTGCTCAACGCAAAGCTCGTCGAATGCCATTCAAATAGGTGTGTACAAGTGCTTTTTCAAGAGGATTTGGGGTATCTGATGGGCTACCGTAGCCCCTATTTAATAGGTTGTTATTTCAGAGTCAGGTCACCACCGAGCACCTGTTTCGCAGTATGTGTTTTTACGATCTGCGTAATTCCACCGTGTGTGCTGCAGCACATTGACCGACTGTTTAGATAGATAGATAGATAGATAGATAGATAGATAGATAGATAGATAGATAGATAGATAGATAGATAGATAGATAGATAGATAGATAGATAGATAGATAGATAGATAGATAGATAGATAGATAGATAGATAGATAGATAGATAGATAGATAGATAGATAGATAGATAGATAGATAGATACTTTATTGATTTGGTTTACGTTAACGCGTGTCAAAGCGCAATCCATGGTCCTGATGGCTTTCTCTTTGACCTCTCTACTTTACCAATATAATAGTCTAAGTAAATCATTCAACTGTAAAATTCAACACATTGTTGGTAAAACATATATATATATGCCTAATGGTGTGTGTTTGTGTGTGTGTGTTTCATAACTAACTAACTAGCATATATTAGGGCCCGTCATAATGATGTGCACTGGGGCCCGTGGTAACTAGCTTACGCTTCTGATTAAAGGTCCCCAAGAAAACAGTTGCCTCCATCATTCTTAAATGGAAGAGGTTTGGAACCACCAATAATTTTTGTAGAGCTGTCCACCCTGGCCAACCTGAGAAATCAGGGGAGAAGGGCCTTGGTCAGGGACGTGACCAAGAACCCAATGGTCACTCTGACAGAGCTCCAGTGTTCCTCTGTGGAGATGGGAGGACCTTCCAGAAGGACAACCATCTCTGCAGTACTCCACCAATCAGGCCTTTATGGTAGAGTGGCCAGACAGAAGCAACTCCTCAGTTAAAGGCACATGACAGCCCGCTTGGAGTTTGCCAAAAGGCACCTAAAGGACTCTCAGACCATGACAAAAAATATTCTCTGGTCTGATGAAACCAAGATTGTACTCTTTGGCCTGAATGCCAAGCATCACGTCTGGAGGAAACCTGGCACCATCCGTACGGTGAAGCATGGTGGTGGCAGCATCATGCTGTGGGGATGTTTTTCAGCAGCAGAGACTGGGAGACTAGTCAGAATCGAGGGAAAGATGAACGGAGCAAAGTACAGAGAGATCCTTGATAACTTGTACCAGAGCGCTCAGGACCTCAGACTGGGGCGAAAGTTCACCTTCCAACAGGACAACGACCCTAAGCACACAGCCAAGACAACTCAGGAGTTGCTTCACGACAAGTCTCTGAATGTCCTTGAGTGGCCCAGCCGGAGCCCGGACTTGAACCCGATCGTACATCCCTGGAGAAACTTGAAAATAGCTGTGCAGCGACGCTCCCCATCCAACCTGACAGAGCTTGAGAGGATCTGCAGAGAAGAATGGGAGAAACTTACCAAATATAGGTGTGTCAAGCTTGTCCCGTCATACCTAAGAAGACTCAAGGCTGTAATCGCTGCCAAAGGTGCTTCAAGACATTACTGAGTAAAGGGTCTGAAAATGTATGTAAATGTAATATTTCCGTTTTTTATTTTTAATACATTTGCTAACATTTCTAAAAAACAGTTTTTGCTTTGCCATTATGGTGTATTGTGTGTAGATTGATAAGGAGGGAAAAACTATTTCAACCATTTTAGAATAAGGCTGTAATGTAACAAAATGTGGCAAAAGTCAAGGCATTTGAATACTTTCCAAATGCACTGTACATGGGATGTGTGAGTGTATATGTTAGAACAGGATTCTGCTTGTGTATAAGGTGTGTGTGTGTGTGTGTGTGTGTTTTGCATATTGGTCTCATAGTCTAGATGTAACATACTAAATGTATATCCGGGACACTCAAATTAGTATGATACTGTATGTAACGTTTGTAATGATTACATACGATAGAAGGTTACTTAAGGCAAAAACAAAAGGAGGGTGGTTGATCAGGGTGGATAGATGAGCGGGTGTATAATTTAAGTGTTTCGCAACCCAAAGGTTCAAATCTCATCACGGACAAATTTAGCTAATTAGTAACTTTGCAACTACTTACCACTTTTTAGCTACTTAGCAACTATTTAGCATGTTAGCTAACCCTTCCCATAACCTTAACCCTTTTAGCTAACCCTTTGCCTAACCCTAACCTTAACCCTTTAACCTAACCTTAACCTTAATCCCTCGAGCTAGCTAATTGTAATTCGTAGCATATCATACAAATTGTAATTCGTAACATATCATACGAAACGGATGATGGATTAATACATACCAAACAAAATGTAACATATCATACTAAATGGAGTGTTTCAGATTTACGTACATAATAATGTATTACATGTGTTTTGTGTGATTGACTCTATTTTTGTCTCTTACTACAAGAGATGGCCGATGGCTGTACAACAGTCTGATGACCAGAAGCTAGAAGCAGTTTTTCGGTCCGGCTCAGATATACCAGGGGTCTCATTTATTAACGTTGCGTATGCACAAAGTATGCCCCAAAACATGCGGGCGCCAGTTTTCAAGCAAAAGTTGGCATTTATGAAAACTGAACTTGACACAAGATTGTGCTTATCTTCCGGCAAACTCTAGAGTAGACCGTGTGTAGGCACAGTTCCTAGTGGTTGAAGTATTGCATTGCAAAAGTAGCCTAGTAGCCTTGTGCAGGAATATACACTGAGTGTACAAAACATTATGAACACGGTGATTCCAGGTGAACGCTATGATCCCTTATTGATGTCACTTGTGAAATCTACTTCAATCAGTGTAGATGAATGGGAGGAGGCAGGTTAAAGAAGGATTTTTAAGTTTTAAGACATAGAGTGTGTATGTGTGCCATTCAGAGGGTGAATGGGGAAGACAAAATATTTAAGTGCCTTTGAACGGGGTATGGTATTAGGTGCCAGGCACACAGGTTTGAATGTGTCAAATACTGCAACACTGCTGGGTTTTTCATGCTCAACAGTTTCCTGTGTGTATCAAGAAAGGTCCACCACACAAAGGACATCCAGCCAACTTGACAGAACTGTGGGAAGCATTGGAGTCAATGTGGGCCAGCATCCCTATGGAACGCTTTCAACACCTTGTAGAGTCCATGCCCTGACGAATTGAAGCTGTCCCAGGGCTGGAGTTATGGGCGGGACTTTCCCATCCTACCATACGCCCTTGCCCATCCAAATAAAATATTGAAATATGTATAATTTATTTGACCGAGACAAGCGCCAACAGAAAGAAGCATCAATCTCAGATAAAGCATCCGAGTGAGCGAAACAGCACCCCTGAGTCTCAGTATGTGTAGATCATGTATCTGATGCTGTCTGGACCAAAATAGTATGGCATGTCAAAAAATGTTTGACCAGCAGGTGACTCTAGAGTACAACGTGTTGATCAAAGCCTCGAGTGGGGAACCTTTTTTCAACACAAATGTCTCAAAATGCTCAATGCTTCATGAAGCTTCGTTTCCCCATCACTACCACTACTACTCTCTTCACTGCCTCAGCATACAAGACCTTCTGCTCTACTCTGATCCCACAACCTAGCCTATAAATGAAAGTTTTCAACGTAGGTGCACAATTCGAGAGGATTTTTTGTATTCAAGGTAACAGACAGTGACACATTCAATTCTGCCTTGCACACTCTTGCCTGCATCTCTCTAGCTGATCTAGGGTGTTACAAAGAGTTGCAAATGAGAGTTTCTATTGGACAAATATTTGATTTCAGACATATTGAATAGAATAGGTAGAACGAACGAAAGGGAACCAAATCATTCCAATCAGTTAAAACACTTCATATGAACAACAGGGTCGTCCCACTTTTTACAGTACTTATTGGATTTGTGAAAACATTACGTTACTGAGCGACATTGACATTCCAGAGGGATTTTGCGGTTTGCCTTCTAAGTGACCCCAAACTTTTGAACGCTAGTGTAGGAATTTATCTTTCTCAACTTGCTCAACAGTCACAACCTTTATGCACAACTCCAGTTGAGGTTAAGGTTTTGAACCAAATACAACACCTTTAGTTTGACATGTATTTAAGTAAGTTGAGTGTTGAAATAAATAGGTTGCAACTTTAAATATAGGTTTGGTAATAATCAAGTAAAGCAGTTGGCGTTTAATCATATATTTGGTTTCAACATGTAGCATTTTTCATTTGAGAAAACCTAACTCATTTACTTGTAACCAGTTAAAGGAATTTTTTTAGGTTGATCCAGTGAGGTTGTTGAAGTATGGGGAACAGATACATTCACTACAGTGAGGCCCGTATTTTGATAGTTATATCACAGGTCATGAGGCTGCCTGTGTTCGTCACACTCAGGGTTGAAGTTTGCCTTAGGAGCAGATCTAGGAACAGATTACCTTCCCCTAACCTTATCTTTAACCATTTTTGGGGGGGAAATATGACCCGGACTTTAGATCAGTGTCTAGGGGAAACGCCATCTTACTCTGTGTCGGGGTTCATCCATTATGGAAAAAGTTCCATCAGGGCTTGTTAGTGCAAGCCTTTAAATGTGAACATCAAACAGCTATGGTCTCTGCCATCTTTCTTCTACACAATTACCACAGTAGCCTACAATGGTCCTGTAAGGCTACACGTTCTTGGCGACCGTAGTCTTTGTGCACGTAGTCTTTGTGCGTGGGTGTCAGGTAGCCTAGCAGTTAAGAGCGTTGGGCCAGTAACTGAAAGGTCGCTGGTTGGAATCCCTGAGCCAACTAGGGCTGGGCGATATGACCAAAATCTCATATCCCGATATAGGTAGTTTCATATCCCGATAACGATACATATCACGATATAGCACATTTTCTGTAAATTCAATGAATAAATAGTTTATATAAAATGACCACATGTAAAGGCCTATTTCTTATTACATTTGGAATAAAAGGTACTTTCTCATATTTTATTATTTCTCCTTTTATTTAGAACCTTTGTGCAAATTTTCAATTAAGCATGTAACAAAATATAAAATATGAATGTATAAAATCTAAAAAGGTAAATAGAAAACACTTCAACTACAGTTGCAAACAAAATAAATATAGGCCTAAAATGTGAATATGGTCAAAAATATCAAAACCAAACATATAATACTGTTTGAATTGTAGCAGCAAACAAATGAATACAGGCCTGACAAATATTGGTATATAAAATACCAAATGTAAACATGGAAAACTTTCAAGTTTAAACTATAGCAGCAAAATAAGGCTCACAAATAAATATATAAAATATAACAAGTAAACAAAAACACTCCTTTAAGATTGAATTATAGCATTATATGACAACCTAAGTGCCACAAACTGAATATTTGTCAACAATGCCTCTTGCAACGTCAGTCGGTGGTTTGTTTTGAGCACTCAACTGTACTTTTTTGGGGTCTCATACGTAGACTCTCTCCGTACTGTTTCACATGATTCTTGCGTAGGTGGTAAAAGAGGTTAGTGGTGTTTGAGCCTGTTGTCGGGACCGGCCTGCGGCATATTTTGCAGAGGACGGTTTTCTGGTGCGTGTCAGACTTTTCATACCCAAACCACGTCTATGCGCCCGAAGTAGCCCATATTTTAAGTAGGAGCTCCGTGCACTGTGTCACGTTCACTCTCCATGTTTGCTTGTGTTGCGAACGCAAAGCGTCGTCCAATTGACGAAAAATATTGCCGTAAAGAGTGTGATTTGCGACACAACGAAATAAACGATAGAGCACAATATGAAACGATAGACGTTTTTTTATCGTCACACGATATATATCGTCATATCGCCCAGCCCTAGAGCCAACTAGGTGAAAAATCTGTCGATGTACCCTTGATAAAGGCACCTAACCCTAATTGCTCCTGTAAATTGCTCTGGATAAGAGTGTCTGCTTAATTATTAAAATACAATTTAAGCTCTCTGTCTCAATGGAAAAGCAGGATTATCAATAAGAGGCATGTAGACCTCCATTGATGGATGGTGTCCCTGTAGAGGCCTATTTCCAGCAGAGGCTGATTGATGCATTGCATTGTCAATATGTCTATTCCCCTAATGCAGGCTATAGAGTGATATATATCATCATGATGTTTACTGTATCCTGCCAATCATAGTTGGTATGTTGTCTGTGTGACCAGTGCCACAAAATTAGTCTGCCATAGCTTTAATGGAAGTTCTATTAGTTACAATTTGAAGGACATGGTGAGAGTGGATGACAGTTAAGATCATACATTGCACTCTGCTGACAAGAGGTCAAACATCATGGGACCCAGCCAAACATTTACCATCTTAAAATGACATTTGCCTTAAAAAATCAGGTTTTCACAAGAGCCAGATGTGATTCTCACAAGAGTAGTTTTTTGTGTTATACAATGTTGACAATGTATTTTTGTAGCAGGTGAGTTGGAGTAATTAAGTCCTATGAATAGAGCAACAGTTGTAGGAACACTGGCAGAGTGCAACACACAACACTGGTCTGTATGTCTGCTAATGGCCTGTTTTCCCCATGTTCTTATTTTCCAGCTACGCAAACGAGTGTGAATAAATGGTGTGTGTCGTCTAGTCAACAGTAATACCCTACATCTCCCCTACAGCCAGCGCACAGACACACGCACACTCCCTCTAAGCCCTTGTGTAATTCCGTGTAGCCTATGTGCATAAAATGATTTCCTGTTTTTCCATATACTGTAAATCATAAAAAAATATGTTCTGTTTTTAAAAGTTATGCATTTGAATTATATTATTAACAACTGGAAAAATGCCTTGTGAACATGTTGCATTCATTCCACACATAACCCCAAATGGCCCAGACTGGGTGCAGTGTTAAAAGCATTCATAAACCGTTAAGTAATGTTTATGCTGTTGACATGTATACAGGCTCAGGGAGTGTGTCTGTCAGTCTGTCTGTTAATGATAGACTCAGCTGCACACACACACACTCTCTCTCTCTCACGCACACATACGCACTGTCCAGTAGTGCCACACATGCACTCATTGTCTGACAGAAGGGCACATCAGTCATTGTCACATTGTCTTGCACACTCATTGCCTCACGCACACACTGTCTGTGGCTGTGTATTGCCTGTATACGTATTACAGATGCCTCAGTAAGCTCAGGCCTGTGATAGTGATCAACACTGCTCTGCCAATGTCACCTCATTTTGTATCTCAGTCGCTCATTTAATCTCTTCTGCAAAAGAAAAAGATGCTCTGGAATAACCTTTAAGATTTCTCCCAAAGAGCGAGTAACAGAGATATAGGGAGAACGAAAAAGGGAGAGGGCCAGAGAGGTGGAGGGAGAGAGAAAGTGAACAAGACAAAGAGAGGGAACCCATCTCCCCATGACATCAACGTATCCTGTCTTTACACCCTTCGTTTCCCCTCTCACACCCCATGCCTTGTAAACTTCCCCTAGTCAAAGTGCTGCCGCTGTGTCTTGGGTGTTATTCCTCTGCACTGAGCCAAATAGTGTGCAGAGTCACTGTGCACACATACTATAAACCCTCCCCAGTGAAAGCAATAAAGATCACGGCCCAGTGCTTTTACACCCCAACACACGCTTCTGTTTGCTGCTGTCGTCACACAGCGACACTCTCTGTAACTCATGCAGGCCCAAATCCTTCATAATCCTATCATAAACATTACATTAACAGTTACACCTGTCATATTCGCTCAGCACAGAGCCCTGTGGGACTGAATGCCACCAGGGATTATAACACATGCTGTGGAACGCTTATGATGAGATTATGTAAGCTTTATGAAGGTGTGTGAGTGTGCCTGTATGTGTGTGTTGTGTGTGTAGTTTACTTCAGAGTAGGGCAGAAATCCTTCACCACCCTGTCGATTTGTTGATACTGGCTTGCAGTGTTAATTTCGTCAACAAAAATTGAGACAGAAATATTAGTCAAACACCTATTTTCCATTAGCAATTGGCAAGACTATATCTGACTAAACAGGCCCGATTAAACAATAACTAAACGAAAATTAGTTTTCTTTGCAGTTAACTAAAACGAGACGAGATTAAATTATCTCTGTGACTAAAATCGGACTTCTAAATGGACGGGACAAGAGTTTTTGGCGAGATTGAGAGCTTTTCAGTGATAAACACAATTTTAATATTAGCAGAAAAGATGTGCAGCGCAGTTCTGTCCAGCAAGTGGGAAGGACGCCCACAACCGGTACACACAGCCTACATCAACTGGTGAGCGATGAGTATGGGCAGACAGGCTCTGCCTCCGATTATACTCATCGCGCAAGAGACTCTTGCTTCCCCGTAGCTAACCAATCACCACCAGCCTTCTAGTTAGCTACCTTTTGCCTAGTTAAGAAACACAAGCTGCTTTACGAAATTAAAAACAATAGCAGCATTGAGTTTAAAAGTACAATAGTCTAGCTATGTTTTTCTCTCCCTTGAGTATAGATAAGTAGGCTGTCTTTGAATTTTTAGTCTAGCTCAAACCTCCCACTTTCCCCAATGCATTTCATAGACAGGTTATGTCGTCAACATAGCCAAGTCCCCTACTTGATTCTAGCCCTTACCGTTCAAAAGATATGACCCTTAATTCCGGCGCTATAGTACATTGGCGGCCCGCATTTTACATTCATAAAGCATATCACGGCGGACCGTTAACCATTTCTTTAAGCTACACCTTGTTCAGTCATGTTACCTCATTAGCTAGCTACAGCTAACAACCTGGAGTGCGTTCAACATGAAGCAATGTTTTGGAACGTTCAGAATGAAATGTGCTATGTAGAACAAACACGCCTATCTGACATATTGAATAAGGAATAACGTTGGCTATATTCATGGATTTCTATCTGCCACGTTCGATGTTTTGCAACTGAACGTGGCCCTGATAACATTACCAGTAGTCTATATGCAAACATTTGGTGGCACAGGAAAAAAGGGATAGCAAACAATTTATTGACTAAATTACTCTTGCCACTACAGTATATCTGACTGGGTAAATACTGTAACTTTATTTTGAGTTAAAGGGAAGTTTCACCGCTACTCTTTCAGTGTTTATGTCCATTAATATTGTAGCGTTGTGTAGTGAAGCAGACACAGGACGCACGGAATAAAGGAGACAGAGCCGAGGTTTCTTTCGCTAGCTCTAATGAGCCCAGATATATTTCCTCGTGCTTCACACGACAGCTAAACCCGGGGTTGAGACGTCTACCTCAAAACAAATAACATGGTAGGTGAGTCCCACTATTCTCCGCTCTGTTGTCTATTTCTAGCAGGCACTTGACTTCCCTCGGCTATCCTACTCTGCGTCCAGTAGTGAAGAGAGCTTCCTGACACCTGTCTCCTCACACTCTATCCCCCTTTCCCAACCCCCTAGTCATTCCACCAATACCCAAAAGGCACAGACGTCTCCCCCGATCAACTCTCACATGAACTAGTGAATAACCTTTAACTTTAACTCGTTAAACCACATTGGATGGCCCAACTCTCTCTCTCCTGCAGCCCCTCCCCTCAGGGTCCCACACCACATCGTTACAATATGTTATTAACATATAATATGTGTCATAAAAATTTAGAATTTCCTCACTACACGCAAATACAAGTGTTTTCGCATTTCACCGTTAGAAACGGGACATCTACATTACCTGGATGTAAGCAAACCACAATATCCAGAATTCATAGCGATTTCAGGACGTAGTACCGCCCCTGTCTACGTGGTTCCAGATGAGAATGGGTGTCAACAGGTAGCTAATGTTACTCACTGGACCAGACAGAACATCAGAACATCAGCTTGCAAATAACTATTTATTTGTATTTTTGTGTCGACAACAAGTTTGTCATTGTGTGGTGCTTAGAACCGTAGTACTCACGTCGGTAGCCATGAAGTGCTTTGAAAGGCTGGTTATGGCTCACATCAACACCACCAATCCGAGAAACCCTAGATCCACTCAAATTAGCATACCTCCCCAACAGATCCACAGATGACACAATCGCAAACAAACTCCACACTGCCCTTTCCCACCTGGACAAAAGGAACACCTATGTGACAATGCTTCAGGACTACCTGGCCTGATGACTCCTTGCTGTCCCCAGTCCACCTGGTCGTGCTACTGCACCAGTTTCAACTCTTCTGCTTGCGGCTATGGAACCCTGACCTGTTCCCCGGACGTGCCACCTTGTCCCAGACCTGCTGTTTTCGACTCTATCTCTCTCTACCACATCTACTATTTCAACATCTAAATGCCCGGCTATGAAAAGCCAAATTACATTTACTCCTGATGTACTTACCTCTTGCAACCTCTACAACCACTGTGATTATTATGTATTGTTATAATCTCCACTCGGCACAGCCAGAAGGGGCCACCCCTCAGAGCCAGGTTCCTCTCTAGGTTTCTAAGCTAAGGACACTGGGACTAAACCCCTCCATCTTCAACTGAATCCTGGACTTCCTAGCGGGCCACCCCCAGGTGGTAAGGGTAGGCCACAACACATCTGCCACGCTGATCCTCAACACCGTGGCCCCTCAGGGGTGCATGCTTAGTCCCCTCCTGTACACCCACGACTGCCTGGCCAAGCACGACTCCAACACCATCATTAAGTTTGCCGACAACAACTGCGGTAGGCCTGATCACCGACAACGAGACAGCCTATAGGGAGGAGGTCAGATACCTGGCGGTGTGGTGCCAGGACAACAACCTCTCCCTCAATGTGAGCAAGACAAAAGAGATGATCGTGGACTACAGGAAAAGGAGGGCTGAACAGGCCCCCATTAACATTGACAGGGCTGTAGTGGAGAGTGTCGAGAGTTTCAAGTTCCTTGGTGTCCACATCACCAACAAACTATCATGGCACAAACTCACCAAGACAGTCGTGAAGAGGGCACCTTTCCCCCTCAGGAGACTGAAAAGATTTGGTATGGGTCCCCAGAACCTCAAAGTTCTACAGCTGCACCATCGAGAGCATCCTGACCAGTTGCATCACCGCCTGGTATGGCAACTGCTCGGCTTCCGAATGTAAGGTAATACAGAGGGTAGTGCGTACGGCCCAGTACATCACTAGGGCCAAGCTTCCTACCATCCAGGACGTTTATACTTGGCGGTATCAGAGGAAGGCCCAAAAAATTGTCAACGACTCCAGTCACCCAAGTCATAGACTGTTCTCTCTGCTATACCAGAGCACCAAGTCTAGGTCCAAAAGGCTCCTTAACAGCGTCTACCACCAAGCGATAACACTGCTGAACAATTAATCAAAGAGCTCCTACATGTGGTGGTCTCCTATAGAGGTTTCAATTATAGGTGCAACTGTCCCAGCGTCCCGGTTAGAGGATGTAAATAAGCAGTAGGAGACAGGGATACAATTCGCCCTTTATTTCCATACACCAAACAGACACACACGGCAAACAGGACGAGGAATAGAAATAGGGTATATTACACCAGGGCAATAACTTATGACTAATTGCAATGTATTAGCTAACAGTGATGTAATATACAGAGTGATAATAGCAATATAGCATATTTGATAATGGCTGTACAGTGATAGGCTACATAGCTACTACAGTTTAAGCAGTATACTAACAGGGTTAACATAGCATCCAATGGACACAGTATCAAATCTAATTTAAATTACCACATGCTTCGTAAACAACAGGTGACGACTAACAGTGAAATGCTTACGGGCCTTTTCCATCAATGCAGAGAGAAAGAAAATAGAGAAATAATCGAAAAGTAATAACATGTAATAATAAAAGTAAGCACGATGAGTAACTATATCTATATACATATGGTAGTAGTACCAATTACGAGGTAATTGAGGTAGATATGTACATATAACTAGGAATAAAGGGATTAGATAGATAGGTACTTTATTGTCAAGCAGCTACAACAAAACATAGGGCAGGTGCAAAATGCCAGAACGAAAATACACAAAAGACAGATACATGGTACATGATACATAGAGCGGCAGTATGAAAGAGTATAGAAATACAAGATATCTGGAGTGCAAAAAAGCTATAAATATATATTTGTCAATGCCAAAGGGGCGAAGACAACTCAGGACCAAGGGCTTTGAAACAATAGTGGGAGAAAGTCGTAAAGAGTGACTCATTTACATATGAGGGAAGGAACATGCATGTTAAATATTGTATAAGAGAAGTGTACTCAGACTATATTTCTTCTGTAAATAAAGTCTATTACTTTTACAAACTCTGAACGTGTCTTACTTTAAAGAAAATAAGGGAAGATTTTCCACAACACAGTGCATTCGGAAAGTATTCAGATGTAACAAAATGTGGAAAAAGTCAAGGGGTAGTGAATGCACTGTACATGGTCATTCACACATTAACACATGGTTAGGAAGTCCAGGGTGGAAGCTTGTCCTTGTGTGAAGGGTCCAGTTTTGAGTTGAGGTGTAGGAGAGTTCTTCTGACCTGTTGTCTCTCTGCACCTGTGTCCAACTAAAGAACGGGCAGGAATAGGATCTGTTAACCCTACTGATAAGGCCTGATTGGCTGACCAGGTCAGCTGACTAAGTTCCCTGGGAACCTGGTCCTTAACCCAGAGGTGTGAAGTGGCCTCTGCCACTGGACAATGGGGTAAGGCTGTGGCGACGCATGGTAGCCTACTTCATCAGTAAAAGTCAGAGTTTGTCTTTATGGCCTAGCCAGAGAGAGGTTTTCAGTGTGGGTTTTGTTAAAGTTATAGGAATTTACATGGCCAGATAATTCTTATATATTCTTAGATATATTTGTAATATTTCTGCTGTTGGGAAGAGAATAAGATGTTATGCAGAAATGTTGGTAGACCAAGGCTATGTATGTTTGTGCACATGGAAGTCAGTGATTTATGTTTTCTAATGAGGCAATACAAATGTGATGTGAGTAAAATGAAAGGCCATTTAGTTGACAAAAATGTTTAGTTGACACCTACTGTTTTCATAATTTTGGAAATAACTAGACAATCATTATTCAAATGACAAAAATGTGACTAAGATGTAATTCTATTTTAGAGTGCCCAAATTAACCATGCTGGCTTGTCTACACCCTTGCCCTGATCTCATTCCCAAACCCTTCATCCTTCCTCCTCTTCCTCTCCTCTCAATAGAGCTGGCAAGAGTGGTGGCCCTCCAGGAATGGCTGGCTGGCATCTTGGTTATCAGGGCCATTTGTCAATCAGCATACAGATTGTATTAAATCTACTGTAGTCTGACTCTGTTGTTGTAAATACTACAATTCTACAGGCTAAAATAAAATCACATCTAAAGGCTGAGGTTGGATTGTATTAGGAAATAAATATAATCCTAATTTCTTTAATCGAATCTAACACAGTTTTAGTCTTCTGTTTAAAGCAGCAAGCTTCTAATTAGAAACATTATACAATTCAAATGGAGAAAAAATTAGTGTTCCAAAGATTGTTGCACTACAGAGATAAAAGTTCCTCCAATCTGGCAACCGATTCAATCTATTTAAGACAAGTTTATTATTTGTTTCACAAATTATTTCCACATCGTTTTTAGTGTTGGATGTGTTGGAGATATTGATTCAGTAAAAGTGCACATTCACTCTCTCTCTCTCTCTGTCTATCTCTGTCTCTCTCGCTCGCTCACTCTCTCTCGCTCGCTCTCTCTCTCTCTCTCTCTCTCTCTCTCTCTCTCTCTCTCTCTCTCTCTCTCTCTCTCTCTCTCTCTCTCTCTCTCGCTCTCGCTCTCTCGCTCTCTCTCTCGCTCTCTCTCTCTCTCGCTCTCTCGCTCACTCTCTCGCTCACTCTCTCTCTCGCTCTCTCTCTCTCTCTCGCTCTCTCGCTCACTCTCTCTCACAAACACACACGCACAATTTAAACACTTGCCCCCCAATCCCACCTTCCATGATACATGTGTAAATATTGTACTATAAATTGTGCCTTCCTGTATTATAATTATGATAAAATGTTTATTCTATTCTACTGAGCCATTTACGTTATGTTCGTATTCTTATATTTTATTGTTGTTGCGTTGTCGAGAAGGAACCTGCAACTAAGTATTTGATTGGACGGTGTATAGCATGTGTATCATGTACATACGACTAATACAACTTGAAACACAAACACACAGCTCCCAAGAGTGTATATATTTTCCAAGCCCTGATGCATGGCTGCCTCTCACTGCTGCAGTGAGAGAGGGGAGAGAGGGGAGGAGTAAACCACAGCTGCTGTCTGACGTAAATGCAACACAACCACTTTGTTTGTGTGGTCACATCCCCACCAGCAGCACTAACCAGCTAATGGGCTAACACTCTGTTTCTACCCTTCCTCACCCCCTCCTCTCACTTCCCCCTGTCTCACGAAACCATACATAGGCCTACACTGCTGATGAATAGATAGATAGATAGATAGATAGATAGATAGATAGATAGATAGATAGATAGATAGATAGATAGATAGATAGATAGATAGATAGATAGATAGATAGATAGATAGATAGATAGATAGATAGATAGATAGATAGATAGATAGATAGATAGATAGATAGATAGAATTTCTTTGTCAAGCAGTT
This sequence comes from Thymallus thymallus, assembly GCA_023634145.1. NCBI lineage: Eukaryota > Metazoa > Chordata > Actinopteri > Salmoniformes > Salmonidae > Thymallus > Thymallus thymallus. Next base: position 21,729,363 of record CM042407.1, read on the forward strand.
ACAATTATATATTTTTTTAAACACAGGGCAGGTGCAAAATGCCAGAACGAAAATACACATAAGACAGATACACGACACATAGAGCAGCAGTATGAAAAAGTATAAAAATAAGTCTGGAGTGCAAAAAAGACATTGCATAGTATGGGTGGATGGCTGAATATGTACACTATACATTGGTGGATGGTGCATGGTTAACTATACTATACAGGTCGATGGCAGAGAAATACTTAAATAGCTAAAAGTGCGTATGATATAAGTAAGGGTAATAATAGTTGACTTAATATACTGTGTGTGTGTGTGGCTGTACTGAGCTCGACCCTGCACTGCTCAAGGGTGCACACACTGTGTGGGAGTGTGTGGTGTGTACTGAACCCCTATCCCTAAACCTAACGCTAACCCTAACCCGTAGCCTTACCCTAACCTTATCCTGAAAACCTAACCTTAACCCTAGCCCTAACCCTAGCTCCTAGCTTCAACCCTAAAACTAACCCTAGCTCCTAACCCTAACCCTAAACCTAATTCTAACCCTAGCATTAATTCTAACCTTAACCCTAAATCCCCTAGAAATACTATTATTATTGTATAATTAAACACGTCCACACACACACACACACCCACACACACTGTCTTGCTGATTCACGTGTTTACCTTGCATGGTTCATTTCAAAGAAGCCCTTGGTCTTGAACACAAAAACATCTAAAGATCTAAACATAGACTTCTAAAGGTTCTAGTTTGGAACTGATGGGAACGGTTTGCACTGTTTCCATAGTCACTCAAGGATGTCACGATCACCGATTTGTTTTCAATCTCTGAGCTTTTTCTCAGTAGATCCATAGTCTAACCCAGCCACACCCCCTTCCTGCCCCACGAGACAGAGGCCTGAATTAATGAGCCTGATGAGCATTCAATAATTTCCATTGATCAGCCAGAGAAATCTTGCCATTATGGTTAAACATTCTGGAGCTCTCAGGCATCTGTGTGTTTGTCGGTGTGTGTCTGTGTGTGAGTGTGATGTTTGCGTGTGACCAAGCAGTCTGCATACTGCCACGGAGGAGAGGAGAGAGAAAGGGGGGAGTGAGAGAGAGGAGGAGGGTGGAACTGACTGGTACAGAAAGAAAGGGAGAGAGAAGAGAGGCTTAGTGAGCAGGCAGCTAGTGAGAGAATAATGACATGTCTAAAAAGAGATGAAGAAATAAGGGAAGAAACCAGAAGGTTAAGAGACTGAGTGAAGAAAAGAGGGGAAGAGACGCTGACTCTGTGATAGAACGAGTGATAAAGAGAAAGCACTGGACTTGAGCTCACTGACGAACAGATACTGTATACATATTCAAATGGAGTTTATCGGAATGATTGAAATCTCCTCCTCAATAACCAGCGGTGTTCAGGATATTATAACTTCATATTTCCTAGAGGAGGGCATTTCTACCTCTACCTATATCAATAGTGTCAGTGAAACATCACCTGACACTGATTTTAGAGTAGCTAGAAGAGAGAGAATATATTCCACATAAATAAACTGATCAGATACAGGAGCTAGAGAGGGAGCAGGTACCAGTATCCCGCAGAAATAAGGATGAGATTGACTCACAGTGTAGGATGAGCTGATAACAGGAATCAAGTAGCTCTCTGGGGGACTGTACATCTTGTATTCGGCATGGCAACAAAGAGCTTCTCTGTACCTGATAGACAGGCTGAGTTGTTTGTTGTCTGTTGGTTAATGTGCACTGGGGAGCAGTGACACTGTAGTCATAGTTTGTGGGGTTACTGAGTTTGTATCATTAATTCAGTGGCCTCTCTACCGTATGAATCCACTCAGAAGACCTAGAAGTTCAAGTTTTCGAGAGACAGAGTTAACCTATAAGAGTCTAAGTGTCACGTTCGGGTGTGTAGAGAGACCAAGGCGCAGCGTATCGATAGTTCGACATGTTTATTCAATGAACTGACGAACCATACAAAATAACAAATACAATATATATTGAAAGGAACACACGTAGCACGAACACGAGACAACATAACAACAATGAACCACGCCAACGGAGTGGAACACAGACATATAAGTAAGATCCCTAATTAGAGGTAATGCATAGCAGCTGCCTCTAATTAGGGATCCCACACACACACACAACACCAGACAGAAATAGAAATGATAGATCTGCCAGACTCTGACCATAGAAATATAGAGAAGCAAAGCTTCTCTATGGCCAGAGCCTGACAGTACCCCCCCCCAAAGGCGCGGACTCCCGGCCGCAAGAAAAATAAACACAAAAACATGAGGGAAGGGTCAGGGAGGGAAAAACATCAAACATAACCCATCGCCGGTGGCGGTTCCGGCCCCGGCGAAGTGGATGTCTTCCTCCTCATTTCTACTTGGCCCGGACTGGGCACTGGTGTGGTAGGCGACTCAGGCCATTTAAAGGGGCAACCCACCGGTCCTGGAAATGACCATGGTGGGGCAAAAGGCTCAGGCCATGGAGCGGGGCAAATAACCGGGCCAGGACTGGGCACCGGTGTGGCAGGCGACTCCGGCCATATAAAGGGGCAACCCACCGGTCCTTTAAATAACAATGGTGGGGAAAAAAGTTCAGGCCATGGAGCGGGGCAAATAACCGGGCCAGGACTGAGCACCGGTGTGGCAGGCGACTCCGGCCATATAATTATCACGGGAGGCTCCGGGCTGTCGAGCGTCACGGGAGGCTCCGGGCTGTCGAGCGTCACGGGAGGCTCCGGGCTGTCGAGCGTCACGGGAGGCTCCGGGCTGTCGAGCGTCACGGGAGGCTCCGGGCTGTCGAGCGTCACGGGAGGCTCCGGGCTGTCGAGCGTCACGGGAGGCTCCGGGCTGTCGAGCGTCACGGGAGGCTCCGGGCTGTCGAGCGTCACGGGAGGCTCCGGGCTGTCGACCGTCACGGGAGGCTCCGGGCTGTCGACCGTCACGGGAGGCTCCGGGCTGTCGACCGTCACGGGAGGCTCCGGGCTGTCGACCGTCACGGGAGGCTCCGGGTTGTCGACCGTCACGGGAGGCTCCGGGTTGTCGACCATCACGGGAGGCTCCGGGTTGTCGACCATCACGGGAGGCTCCGGGCTGTCGACCATCACGGGAGTCTCCGGGCTGTCGACCATCACGGGAGTCTCCGGGCTGTCGACCATCACGGGAGTCTCCGGGCTGTCGACTATCACGGGAGTCTCCGGGCTGATGAGGCGCACCGACGGTCTGGTGCGTGTAGCCGGCACTGGAGGTACCTGGCTGGGCACACGCACTGGAGGTCGAGTGCGGGGAGTCGGCACGGGACGTACCAGACTGGAGAGGCGCACTGGAGGCTTGGTGCGTGGAGCCGGTACTGGAGGAACCTGGCTGGGCACACGCACTGGAGGTCTAGTGCGGGGAGTCGGCACGGGACGTACCAGACTGGAGAGGCGCACTGGAGGCCTGGTGCGTGGAGCCGGTACTGGAGGAACCTGGCTGGGCACACGCACTGGAGGTCGAGTGCGGGGAGTCGGCACGGGACGTACCAGACTGGAGAGGCGCACTGGAGGCTTGGTGCGTGGAGCCGGTACTGGAGGAACCTGGCTGGGCACACGCACTGGAGGTCGAGTGCGGGGAGTCGGCACGGGACGTACCGGACTAGAGACGCGCACTGGAAGCCTGATGCGTGGAGTCGGCACATGTGGCACAGGACTAATAACACGCACCTCAGGGCTAGTGCGGGGAACAGGCACAGGACGTACCTGACTGGAGACGCGCACTGGAAGCCTGGTGCGTGGAGTCGGCACATGTGGCACAGGACTAATAACACGCACCTCAGGGCTAGTGCGGGAAACAGGCACAGGACGTACCTGACTGGAGACGCGCACTGGGAGCCTGGTGCGTGGAGTCGGCACATGTGGCACAGGACTAATAACACGCACCTCAGGGCTAGTGTGAGGAGTAGGCACATGACGTACCGGACTGGAGAGGCGCACTGGAGTGTAGCAGACGGCCGGACCCAGACTGGGCACCGGTGGAACGGATTGTTCTGGCACTGGAGTAGAGCAGACGGCCAGACCCAGACTGGGCACCGGTGGAGCGGACTGCTCTGGCACTGGAGTGTAGCAGACGGCCGGACCCAGACTGGGCACCGGTGGAGCGAACTGTTCTGGCACTGAAGTAGAGCAGACGGCCGGACCCCGACTGGGCACCGGTAAAGCGGACTGCTCTGTCACGGGAGTGGAGTAGGTGACTGGACACGGACTATTCCATTCCGACATTTCCTCTTCAACCTCCTCTGCTATCTCCCACATTTCCTCCAGAACTTCTCCAAAATATTTCTCCAAATATTCCTCCTTTTGCTTCATCTCCTCTAATATGCCTCCATAATATGCCTCTAACTCCTTCTCTTCCATCTTGCTTTGCACCCCCCACTTGTATTTCGGCATCGTCATATTCCACATTGAAAGTGGTACTGGCGCTTCCTCTTCTTTGCCAGACCACCCCCATAGCCCCCCCCCGAAATTTTCCTGGGGTTGACTACGGCCTCCTTTACCTCCGTATCCACGATTACGCCGATTCTCTCCTTTTTTCTCCTTATCTCCAGAATAACGCTGCTTGGTCGGGTGGTGGTTCATTCTGTCACGTCCGGGTGTGTAGAGAGACCACGGCGCAGCGTATCGATAGTTCGACATGTTTATTCAATGAACTGACGAACCATACAAAATAACAAATACAATATATATTGAAAGGAACACACGTAGCACGAACACGAGACAACATAACAACAATGAACCACGCCAACGGAGTGGAACACAGACATATAAGTAAGATCCCTAATTAGAGGTAATGCATAGCAGCTGCCTCTAATTAGGGATCCCACACACACACACAACACCAGACAGAAATAGAAATGATAGATCTGCCAGACTCTGACCATAGAAATATAGAGAAGCAAAGCTTCTCTATGGCCAGAGCCTGACACTAAGCCCTGTCTAAGCCGGGGGAGAGGGGGTTACTAAGCTATATGCAATTGTTTTAAGAAGGTCATACCAATAATAATTTTGATATTTAATTTTGAATTTTAAGACCCCTTAAAGTATAAAATAATATACATATATTTGATGAAGATTTTGATTTGGCTTCACTGCTATTAGCCAATACAAACGCTTTGAATAACAGATTCACTACATGGAACAACAGATAGTCCTTCCAAAAGTTTGTTCTGAAGTGTCTGTCCTATATCTGAAAGATATAAGAAAGATCAGGAAACATTTGTACATTTGTTTTTTTTAGATGTATTTAACCCCTTATCTTTTGGCACTAAACAGTCAAAGCCCTGTCTAAGCCGGGGGAGGGTTGCGTGTGGGAATACCTGGAATAGTATACTGTAACAGTAATCCTTCTACCGCATTTAAAATAAATAAATAAAATAAAATACACCTTTACTAACACTTGTCTTTTGTCTAAACTAATACTTTACTTATTTCCCTGATAGCACTGACTTTCCTCACAGCTGCTTGTTTAAAGAAATGTACTTACTGTGATCGAGATGTGGTTGTCCTACTGGCTATCCTAAGTTGAATGCACCAAGTCGCTAAGAGCGTCTGCTAAATGACTTAAATGTAAAGTGTGTGTGTGTGGGGGGGTGTTCTACTAAGCTACTATTTGGAATTGTTTTAAGAAGGTCATACAAAGGCACATTTTGCTATTAGATTTTTTATTTTAAGACCTCTTGAAGTATAATGTTTTAAAATACAATATTTGATTGTACATTTTTATTTGGCCTTACTGCTATTAGGCTAAATAAACACATTGAATAATAGATTCACTACGGTCTCTGTAAACCTTTATGGTTTTCAGGTTTAGTGTCCAGAGACCTCTCTGAAATTCTCTATGTTCCTTTTGGAATTGGTCCCCAATTAGTGGCAGCTGCGCCGCATTGCCTCTAATTGGGTAGCCTATTTATGTTCAGTATTCCCACCTATGTTTGTGGGTTTTTGTGTGTGTTCGCAACGGTTCATGGTCGCGCCGTTTGTAATTTTGTGGTTTCGTATTAATAAAAGGAATGTTATCTCACTACAGCTCTGCGCCTCGGGTCCTGTCTCATGGCGATCGTGACAGAAAAACCCACCACTAAAACGGGACCGAGCAGGGCTGGACATTGGGGGAACTCCTCAGAGACATGGGGATTATCTTGAAGGAGGAGTTCCTCCACTATAGAGCTCAGGAACAAGGCTGGGGTCCTGAGCAGCGGCACCGTCGAGGCCTGGTCGGGGAATGATAACGAAGAGCCCCGGCCACTACACTCGTGGGGGTCCGAGGAGGAGCCCCTACAGCCGTGGGAGTACAGAGAGGAGTCGGATGAGGACGACGAGGTGCTCCTGTTTCCTCACTCATGGGGGCTCCCGGATGAGCTCCTACAAGGTGGGGATTGGCGGAGGAGAGAGGACGACTGGGGGAGTCTGGTACCTCCAGTGCCGGTTCCCAGTCCGGTACCACCAGTGCCGGCCCCACGCACCAAAACTCTGGTGCAGGCGCTACCGAACTGTACCGGTTCCTAGCCCGGTAGCTCCAGTGCCGGAGCAGTCCGCTCCACCAGTGCCCAGTCTGGAACCGGTCGTCAGCCACACCTACTCATTCAAGGGTTTTTCTTTATTTTTACTATTTTCTACATTGTAGAATAGTAGTGAATACATCAAAACTATGAAATAGCACATATTCAATCATGTAGTCACCAAAAAAGTGTTAAACAAATCAAAATATGTTTTATATTTGAGATTCTTCAAAGTAGCCACCCTTGATGAGAGCTTTGCACACTCTTGGCATTCTCTCAACCAGCTTCATGAGGGGTCAATTGGAATGCATTTCAATTAACAGGTGTGCCTTGTTAAACGTTTATTTGTTTCATTTCTTTCCTTCTTGATGCGTTTGAGCCAATCGGTTGTGTTGTGACAAGGTAGGGGTGGTATACAGAAGACAGCCCAAATAAATGCTTCACAAAGTTCAAGTAACAGACACATCTGAACATCAACTGTTCAGAGGAGACTGCATCAATCAGGCCTTCATAGTCAAATTGCTGCAAAGAAACCCCTACTAAAGGACACCAATAAGAAGAAGAGAGTTGCTTGTGCCAAAATTATGAAGTGGTGGAAATCTGTCCCTGGTCTGATGAGTCCAAATTTGAGATTTTTGGTTCCAACCGCCGTGTCTTTGTGAGACGCAGAGTAGGTGAACGGATGATCTCTGCATGTGTGGTTCCCACTGTGAAGCATGGAGGAGGAGGTGTGATGGTGTGGGGGTGCTTTGCTGGTGACACTGTCTGTGATTTATTTAGAATTCAAGGCACACTTAACCAGAATGGCTACCACAGCATTCTGCCACAACACGCCATCCCATCTGGTTTGCACTTAGTGGGACTATCATTTGTTTTTCAACAGGACAATGACCCACACACCTCTAGGCTATGTAAGGGCTATTTGACCAAGAAGGAGAGTGATTGAGTGCTGCATCAGATGACCGGGCCTCCACAATCACCCGACCTCAACCCAATTGAGATTGTTTGGGATGAGTTGGACCCCAGAGTCAAGGAAAAGCAGCCGACAAGTGCTCCTCCAAGACTGTTGGAAAAGCTTTCCAGGTGAAGCTGGTTGTGAGAATGCCAAGAGTGTTCAAAGCTGTCATCAAGGCTACTTTGAAGAATCTAAAATCTAAAATAGATTTTGATTATAAAGTTTTTTGGTTACTACATGATTCCATATGTGTTATTTAATAGATTTGATGTCTTCACTATTATTCTACTATTATTCTACAATGTAGAAAATAGTAAAAATAAAGACAAATCCTTGAATGAGTAGGTGTGTCCAAACTTTTGACTGGTACTGTACACAGACAGGTCTTGTGAGGCCTGTGGGCGTCCTAGAGCAAAAAAAACAATGTGTGCGTATTCACAAGGGGTCGTCATATTAGTGTGTAACCCAAACTGTTCGGACAGAGACAGAAGTTGGCAGATCGGCTGTACTGACTTCAGACGAGTCACAAGACGCTTGTGGGGGTCGTTGAGCAAACCGGAGCTCTGTCACCTTTCACTACAGATGCGGAAGTGCGACATTGGCGGTATATATCTAGCTTAAACTGACAGATTTCTTTTGGGAATTTATTATTATGCTAATTAGATTTCCACCGGGCGTGGACCTTAGGGGGTTAAGGGAAAGGAAAAAGGAAAGTTGTATGCTAGAGGTTATTACATCGTGATACCCTATTGTCATACAGTAATCTATCTTTGGGCCTTCTTTGTTCTATCTTAGGCAGAGAAATAGCCTAGTGTGGTCTAGCGGTGTAAACTGCTGCCCCTGAAGCACATAATACCGCTGTAAAATAGATTTTATTCCAGCCCACTGCTATTTCAGCAACTCTCCCTTCTACTTTTCCGCTCTACCTCTCTCCTATTCAATAAACACAAATATGTGAGTAATGGGTCTGTCCCAGTCCTTCAAAAAAACATTGTTTGATACTGAACAATATCATGATGTTATTGGTTTGTTTGTTAGGCCTCAGACAGCACTGTCCTTTGTAGATGAATGGATGCTATATGGCAGGTGGCTCCTGGCCGGCTGCACTGGTTCGTGCTTGCCTCTTGGTTCTCTGGGTGCTTCAGACCCTTGTGGATGTTTGTTTTCCTGCGCTAAGTGGCTTACATTTACAACCTGGAAGAGAGGAGAGGAGAGGAGAGGGGAGAGGAGAGGGATATGAGGATAGGAAGGGATAATTAGGAAGGGCATGAGAGGGGAGGGGATGACGGCATAGGTGGGTAGGGGGCGAGGGTATGTGGTGTAGATAATCTTAGGTTAATCACTGAACAATTGGTGGATGACAGGGAAGGGGGAGAGAGTGTGAGAGGGATTTAGAAGGTTGTTGATGATTAATTAGTGTGTTACGTAGATAGTAGGGGGGCGAGGGAGTGGTTGAAAATGTCAGTGAAGACACTTGCCAGCTGGTCAGCTTATGCTCTGAGTACGCTTCCTGGTAATCCATCTGGCCCTGCAGCCTTGTGAATGTCTTACTCACAGTGGCTACGGAGAGCGTGATCACACAGTCGTCCAGAACAGCTGGTGGTCTCATGTATGGTTGATTGTTGCTTACCTCGAAGAGAGCATAGAAGGTATTTAGCTTGTCTGTATATACAGCGGGTGAAATAAGTATTGAACACGTCACCATTTTTCTCAGTAAATATATTTCCAAAGGTGCTCACATAAGTTCAGAAATTAAGTTATGTGTAATAATGTGAAATGACACAGGGAAAAAGTATTGAACACATGAAGAAAGGGAGGTTCAAAAAGGCATGGAAAGCCAAGACAACAGCTGAAAACTATCAGTAAATAAAAAGCAATCCAGCCCCCTGTCAGTGCAAATTAATATTAGCTGGTTCAGTCCCAACTGATGGCCTACAAAAAGGTCTCATTGCCAAGGTGTCACACAAGACACATCTCATGATGGGTAAAAGCAAAGAGCTGTCTCAAGACATTCGCAACCTAATTGTTGCAAAACATAATGATGGCATTGCTTATAGGCGCATTTCTAAGCTTCTGAATGTTCCAGTGAGCACTGTTGGGGCCATAATACGGAAGTGGAAAGACAATCATTTCACCATAAATTTGCCTCGACCAGGTGCTCCTCGCCTTTTTGAACCTCCCTTTCTTCATGTGTTCAATAGTTTTTCCCTGTGTCATTTCACATTATTACACATAACTTAATTTCTGAACTTATTTGTTTTGGTTTCTTTGTATGCATGGATTACTTGGGTTGTTACCAACATCTGGTGAAACTTTCATGTCAATAGCACCTTTGGAAAAATGGTGATGTGTTCAATACTTATTTCACCCGCTGTATGTATGTGTGTGTGTGTGTGTGCAAGCTTTCATTACCTCATGTCAGAGGTGATGTGACTAAAGTTCCCTTTTTCTCTGCCAACTTACTGTATCCCCCATCTGAGACCCGGACGCCGCCCTTAGCAACCAGCACATTCTCTCTTTCTTCCACATGATGTTTATGCTAATAGACCAACAAATGCAGCAAGTCATCACAGATACTTTCTCCTCTTTTCAGTACCAACCATCGGCCGTTTGTTATTTGATTATATTACAATACATTCTGTAAACTACCCATTAGCCTATCCATGGTCACTTAACGAAAGGTGTGACAACCGATAATAGGCTACTGTCTTGGGTTTCTCTGGCTGAGTTGATGAGCTGATTTAAGCAATCATTTGATTGACAGATGTAGGCCTACTGTAGAATGATAAACTTTCCTCCAGTGTGGACGCTCACACACATTTTATAGTAAGGCTATGTATAATTTGCCAATATAGTTATGGTCTTTGGTTTGGGTGGCCCTTACAGTAGATGAGCTAAAGTGTTATGCGCCGGCTACAGTAGCATAGGCCTACGGTACTTTCAGTTTGATGCCAGCATTTTAAGTCGTCCTTGTGTGGCTTTAATATTTAATTTCGTAAAGCTGTCAAGATGTTTATGCATTTGAGCCTATCCAAAGACGATTTTGTTTAGCTGACACTTTACTTTGGTGTGTAAATTATCAGAGTATTTGTTTTAATTCTTGAAGACATTGAAATACATGCAATTAACTTCTGGGCCTAATGTATGCTATAGGCTATCGAAATGAATTAAAACATTTACAACCCAATGGTGGAACTCCTAAGGGCAAGCTTGCAATGTATTCAAAGCTTGACCTGAATCTCATTATATAGAGTTTAATTTCTATGTCTCTGTTTTCTCTTTCGATGGTGGAATCAGTTAGCATAGCATATATTGTTGCTTGATAGGGCTATACATTTTTTATTTTTAATCAATTTAGCCTACCTTTTATTATTTATAATCATGTTTTATGTTGGACGCTTGCTCACAATCTAATTGTTATTTGCTCTCTCTCTCTCTCCCTCTCTCTTTCTCTTTCTGACTCTCTCTGTCAGTCCCTTCTCTGTCTGTTCATCTTCTCTTTCTCTCTCTGCTAGGGGATAATGGACTGGTCTGTGGAATGACGCACGCAGCCATGTCTCCAGGGGGCTAGACAGACAGACAGACAGACAGACAGACAGACAGACAGACAGACAGACAGACAGACAGACAGACAGACAGACAGACAGACAGACAGACAGACAGACAGAGACAGGAATATTAAAAAAGACAGACAGAAAAAGAGAGACAGGAATATTAAAAAAGACAGACAGACATGTAAACAGACATGTAAGCAGGCAGACAAACAGACAGACAACGACAGACAGCTAGGACAAGTGGTTACATCCTCAACCTCAACCTGCATGGTGCCCCATCTGGATCAAAGGGTTTATTAATGTCCTCTAGTTGTTGTCACCATAACACCTCCTAGTCAAAAACATATAGACCCCTTTTGTACTATATACATAAGGCCACTCAGCATTATGGCATGGTGTTATTGTCTGCTGTCCTATGATATTATGTCCTGTGTATTGTTGCTGATGTGATTATAGTGGAACATTTCAGAAAATGCAGAGCTAAGCTCATCCAAAACACAGAGGATTTTACTAGAATGATGATTACGTTGAAAAGCTTTTATAGTTCTGGCATATCCAACTATAGAAATGCTTTAAAGGCCCAGTGCAGGTAAAAAGCGTGATTTTCCGGTGCTTTGTATATATTTCCACACTATGGGGTTGGAATAACACTGTGAAATTGTAAAACATTATGACAATGCTCTTTTAGTGTAAGAGCTGTTTGAAAAAATACTAACATTTTAGCCTGTTTTGGTGAGAGGGAGTTTGGGCCTTCCATGGTGACTTCACCATGCAGTAAATTAGTTAATAGACCAATAAGAAAGAGGGTTCCAATTCTCTCTGCCAATAACAGCAAATTTTCAGTTTTCCCCTCCCCACTCAGACCACTCCCAGTCCTAGCAAAAGTCTTGCTTGAGACATTTTCCTTTGCTAAGAAGCTATTTTTGTTTCTTTATGACCATTTGTACTGAAAGCAATCAGAGCAAGGTACTTAAATGCTACTGAGAAATTATTTGATATTGAGATAAAAATGTGGATGGGGTAGTCCATGATCAGCTCCTTTATTTTTTTTTACATTGAGGGAAAGGTTATTTTCCTTGCACCTCTCCGCCAGGGCCCCTCCCTGTAGGTTGTCTCGTCTTTGTTGGTAATCAGGCATAGCCATGCAGTCCTGGGTGAACAGGAAGTACAGGAGGGGGCTGTGCACACACCCCTATGGGGCCTCCGTGTTGAGGATCAGCGTCACAGAGGTTGCCTTCCCTCGCCACCTGGGGTAGGCCCGTCAGGAAGTCTAGGACACAGTTGCACAAGGAGGAGTTCTGACCCAGGGCGAGCTTGGAGGGCACTATGGTGTTGAAAGCAGAGCTGTAGTTGATGAACAGCATTCTCACATAGATATTCCTCTTGTCCCGGTAGGATAGGGGTGTGTGCAGTGCAACAGCGATGTTGGGACGGTATGCAAATTGTAGTGGGTCTAAGGTGTCGGGCAAGGTGGAGGTGATATGGTCCTTGACTAGCCTCTCAAAGCACTTCATGATGACAGAGGAGAGTGCTACGGGGTCATGGCTATTTAATTCAGTTACCTTAGCTTGCTTAGGTACAGGAACAATGGTGGACATATTGAAACAAGTGGGGACAACAGACTGGGATAGGGAGAGATTGAATACACTACATCACCAAAAGTATATGGATGCTTGCTTGTCGAACATCTCATTTCAAAATCATGGTCATTAATATGGAGTTGGTCCCCCCTTTGCTTCTATAACAGCCTCCACTCTTCAGGGAAGGCTTTCCACTAGACCTGGAACATATCCCAGTCCAAGTGATCAACACAGTCCTGTACTATTGATTCCGAATTGGTCAGACCAACGTTGAACATACCTTATCACGGATGCTTCCTCCTTTAATTTCTGCATATAGGCAGGGAGGAGCAGAATGGAGGCGTGATCTTATTTTGCCGAATGGGGGCCGGGGGAGGGCCTTGTATCCATCCTGGAACTGAGAATAACAATGGTCAGGCGTCTACAGTCGTGGCCAAAAGTTTTGAGAATGACACAAGTATTGGTCTCCACAAAGTTTGCTGCTTCAGTGTTCTTAGATCTTTATGTCAGTAGTTACTATGGTACACTGAAGTAGAATTACAGTATAAGTAGTATTCCATAAGTGTCAAAGGCTTTCATTGACAATGACATTCAGTTTATGCAATATTTGCAGTGTTGACCCTTCTTTTTCAAGACCTCTGCAATCCGCCCTGGCATGCTGTTAATTATCTTCTGGGCCACATCCTGACTGATGGCAGGCCATTCTTGCATAATCAATGCTTGGAGTTTGTCAGAAGTTGTGGGGTGATTGTTTGTCCACCCACCTCTTGAGGATCGACCACAAGTTCTCAATGGGATTAAGGTCTGGGGAGTTTCCTGGCCATGGAGCCAAAATGTCCATGTTTTGTTCCCCGAGCCACTTGTTCTTGCATGGTTGGGAGAAGTTGCTCTCGGAGCTTGTGTTAGTACCATTCCTTATTCATGGATGTGTTCTTAGGCAAAATGAGCCCACTCCCTTGGCTGAGAAGCAACCCCACACATGAATGGTCTGAGGATGCTTTACTGTTGGCATGGCACAGGACTGATGGTAGCGCTCACCTTGTCTTCTCCGGATAAGGTGTTTTCCGGATGACCCAAACAATCAGAAAGGGGATTCATCAGAGAAAATAACTCTACCCCAGTCCTCAGCAGTCCAATCCCTTTACCTTTTGCAGAATATCAGTCTGTCCCTGATGTTTTTCCTGGAGAGAAGTGGCTTCTTTGCTGCCCTTCTTGACACCACGCCATCCTCCAAAAGTCTTCGACTCACTGTGTGTGCAGATGCACTCACACCTGCCTGATGCCATTCCTGAGCAAGCTCTGCACTGGTGGTGCCCCGATCCCGCAGCTGAATCAACTTTAGGAGACGGTCCTGGCACTTGCTGGACTTTCTTGGGCGTCCTGACGCCTTCTTCACAACAATTGAACCTCTCTCCTTGAAGTTCTTGATGATGCGATAAATGGTTGATTCAGGTGCAATCTTACCAGCAGCAATATCCTTGCCTGTGAAGCCCTTTTTGTGCAAAGAAATGATGACGGCACGTGTTTCCTTGCAGGTAACCATGGTTGACATGGGAAGAACAGTGATTTCAAGCACCACCCTCCTTTTAAAGCTTCCAGTCTGTTATTCTGGCTCAATCAGCATGACAGTGTGATCTCCAGCCTTGTCCTCATCAACACTCTCACCTGTGTTAACGAGAAAATCACTGACATGATGGCAGCTGGTCCTTTTGTGGCAGGGCTGAAATGCAGTGGAAATGTTTTTTGGGATTAACTTCATTTTCATGGCAAAGAGGGACTTTGCAATTAATTGAAATTCATCTGATCACTCTTCATGACATTCTGGAGTATATGCAAATTGCCATCATCAACACTGAGGCAGCAAACTTTGTGGAGACCAATACTTGTGTCATTCTCAAAACCTTTGGCCACGACTGTACTCTCCGCAAGTTACACAGAAGATGTGGTGGTGGAATTTCAGGAGAATTTCCCTCCGATTTCCTTTGTTAAAGTCTCCAGCTACAACAAATGTGGCCTCAGGATATGTGGTTTACAGTTTGCTTTAAATCCCATATAGTTCCTTGAGTGCCACAGTGGTGCCGGCTTAAACAGCCATGGCAATAACCAATTATATTTTTTGGGGAGGTAATGTGGTCAGCATTTGATGGTGTGGTATTCCAGATCAGGAGAGCAAAAGTCCTTCAGCTTTTGTACATTACCAAAATCACACCATCAGTTATTAATCATGAAACATACCCCTCCACCTTTACTTTCCCCAGAGAGTTATTTTGTCCTGTCCCGCGATGTACGGATAACCCAACAGGTTGTATGGACGGAGACGATGTAGAAGGGGAGAGCTATATCTCTGTAAGATACATTATTTTACAATCTCTCGTGTCCCCCTGGAAAGGAGATCCTTGCCCTGAGTCAGTAGGGTATTGTAAGCACAATGATTAGGGTCAGAAGAAGCCATTAGAGCTGTTTTACTCACATTAGCCCCTCTGGATGACATCATTCATCTCCCATCCCTGGTGACTTACTGATGGTCAGGTGACACTTTGACTTGGGCACCATTTAAAGATTTCACAGCAAAGGCATGGGCATGCCCAGATCTTTTCCCACTACCTGTATGGTATTTTGAGACAGTGACTGAGGAATATAACACTGCTGTATATTTACAGTAAAACTGCAGACTTCCTGTAGAGGCTTTGTGATGTGATGCAATATGAACAATCACCCTTTAGCCGGTTCCCTTTCACTTTCAGTCATTAGCTGAACTTCCCCTTATGGTTGAGGTTTACAGCTTTTCTCAGAAATGGTGTGTAAGTATTCACCCCCCCCCACCCCCCCCCCCTATACACACACACACACACATTTTGTTGAGTTACAAAGTGGGATTGAAATGTTTTATCATTATCTACCCAAAAAACTCCATACTGTGAAAGTGAAAAGAAAGTTCTACAAATGTTTAAAAATTAAATCAAATTAAATAACTAAAATGTAGTTGTTGCATAAGTATTCACAATCTTTGTAGTAATATTTGGCTGAACAAAACACATAAGTTACATGGACTCTGTGTGGCAAAATAGGGGTTGACATGATTTTTTAATGACTTCCCCTTCCTCTGTCCCCTATACATACATACATACATACATACATACATACATACATACATACATACATACATACATACATACATACATACATACATACATACATACATACATACATACATACATACATACATACATACATACATACATACATACATACATACATACATACATACATACATACAGTGGGGAGAACAAGTATTTGATACACTGCCGATTTTGCAGGTTTTCCTACTTACAAAGCATGTAGAGGTCTGTAATTTTTATCATAGGTACACTTCAACTGTGAGAGACGGAATCTAAAACAAAAATCCAGAAAATCACATTGTATGATTTTTAAATATTTAATTTGCATTTTATTGCATGACATAAGTATTTGATCACCTACCAACCAGTAAGAATTCCGGCTCTCACAGACCTGTTAGTTTTTCTTTAAGAAGCCCTCCTGTTCTCCACTCATTACCTGTATTAACTGCACCTGTTTGAACTCGTTACCTGTATAAAAGACACCTGTCCACACACTCAGACTCCAACCTCTCCACAATGGCCAAGACCAGAGAGCTGTGTAAGGACATCAGGGATACAATTGTAGACCTGCACAAGGCTGGGATGGGCTACAGGACAATAGGCAAGCAGCTTGGTGAGAAGGCAACTGTTGGCGCAAGTATTAGAAAATGGAAGAAGTTCAAGATGACGGTCAATCTCCCTCGGTCTGGGGCACCATGCAAGATCTCACCTCGTGGGGCATCAATGATCATGAGGAAGGTGAGGGATCAGCCCAGAACTACACGGCAGGACCTGGTCAATGACCTGAAGAGAGCTGGGACCACAGTCTCAAAGAATACCATTAGTAACACACTACGCCGTCATGGATTAAAATCCTGCAGTGCACGCAAGGTCCCCCTGCTCAAGCCAGCTCATGTCCAGGCCCGTCTGAAGTTTGCCAATGACCATCTGGATGATCCAGAGGAGGAATGGGAGAAGGTCATGTGGTCTGATGAGACAAAAATAGAGCTTTTTGGTCTAAACTCCTCTCGCCGTGTTTGGAGGAAGAAGAAGGATGAGTACAACCCCAAGAAAACCATCCCAACCATGAAGCATGGAGGTGGAAACATCATTCTTTGGGGATTCTTTTCTGCAAAGGGGACAGGACGACTGCACCGTATTGAGGGGAGGATGGATGGGGCCATGTATCGCAAGATCTTGGCCAACAACCTCCTTCCCTCAGTTTGAGGATTGAAGATGGGTCGTGGCTGGGTCTTCCAGCATGACAACGACCCGAAACACACAGCCAGGGCAACTAAGGAGTGGCTCCGTAAGAAGCATTTCAAGGTCCTGGAGTGGCCTAGCCAGTCTCCAGACCTGAACCCAAACATGCATCCTTTATGCAACAAGGCACTAAAGTAATGCTGCAGAAAAACATGGCAAAATAATACACTTTTTTTGTCTAAATGCAAAGCCTTATGTTTTGGGAAAATCCAACACAACACATCACTAAGTAATTGCCTACTTATTTTCCAGCATGGTGGTGGCTGCATCATGGTATGGGTATGCTATACATCGGCAAAGACTGGATAAAAAGAAACGGGATGGAGCTAAGCACAGGCAAAATGCTAGCGGAAAACCTGCTTCAGTCTGCCTTACACCAGACACTGGAAAATGAATTAACCTTTCAACAGAACAATAAACTACAACACAAGGACAAATCTACACAGGAGAGAAGAAGACCGTGAATGTTCCTGAGTGGCCAAGTTACAGTTTTGCTTCAAGTCTGCTTGAAAGTCTATTGAAAGATCCCCAACACCTTGACAGAGCTTGAAGAATTTTGAATAGAATAATGGGCAAATATTGCACAATCCAGGTGTGCAGCGCTCTGAGAGACTTACCTAGTAAGACTCACAGCTTTAATCGCTGCCAAAGGTGTTTCTAACATGTATTGACTCAGGGGGGTGAATACTTATCTAATCAAGGTATATTACTGTTTTATATTTCATTTAACTTTTTTGTGTATACTGTATACTTTCTATATATACATTTTTTTCACATTACAGAGCATTTTGTTTAGATTGTTGACAAAAAAGTACAATTGAATCCATTTAATCCCACTTTGTGACACAATCAAATGTGAAGAAATACAAGGGATGGGGGAATACTTATTATTATTAATTTTTTTAACCTTTATTTAACTAGGCAAGTCAGTTAAGAACAAATTCTTATTTACAATGACAGCCTAGGAACAGTGGATTAACTGCCTTCTTCAAGGGTAGAACAACAGATTTTTACCATGTCAACTCAGGGATATGATCCAGCAACTTTCCAGTTACAGGCCCAACACTAACCACTCAGCTACCTGCCACCCCATACAGTGACAGGCACTGTATGTGTCTGTATGTATGCGTACATGTGTCTGTCTGTCTGTGGGCGTGTCTTTGTGTGTGTGATCCGCGAGGCCTCTCACCGTTAGTATTGTTTGTTTGTGGGTGAGAGCTTGACGCACAGCCTCACAAGAACAGTGATCGTCTGCCAAAGTCAACAAACAGAGACAGAGCAGCACTAATTACCAGTGAAGAATAGTGCCTCTATCCTGGAGATGATATTACTCTAAGCTCTCACACAAAGGGCCTTTTAAGATAGTGTAGCACAATGCAAAACAGAGGTATAGAACTGATGGATGGATGGATGGATGGATGGAGGTCAGCCAAAGAGGGGTCAACCCCAAGGGAATTGCCTTTCAGTGGGGTCAGACGCTAAAACCATGTATATACATACACACACACACACGCACAAACAGTTAGTGAACCAGATGTATGGATTACCCTTATCATGTTTTCAGAGAGATTTGAGGGCTTTGGCTGTGCTTACACCCTGAGTTTCATGTTCAAACACACAATGGAATCTTACCCACAGGATTTACCAGCTTTACAGGTACTTCTGGCCTCTCATCCTGTTGCCGGGATGCTTGGAACGTCCCTACCCCATTGAAGTTGAAATTTTAAATGTTTAAGGTAAGTTTTAGGAACATCACAACAATCCTGGATAGCACTAACATATCAAACAGCTGCTGAGGTCATACACCAAACATTTACATTACATTTCAGTAATTTAGCGGATACTCTTATCCAGAGCAACTTACAGTTAGTTAGTGCATACAAGTTCAAACTTTTTTTGTACAGGTCCCTGTGGGAATCAAACCCACAACCCTGGAATTGCAAGCACCATGCTCTACCGTCTGAGCTACACAGGACTACTGATTAATATAAAAAATTGTAATTTCACATTTTGTAGGGCATGAGTATAACATGAGCAGGGTGTTAGGGTGTAAAGCAAGAATAGCGGTAGAACAATCCAGGCCATGTCTCAGCTCAGTGTGTGCCTGCAGGGCAGCTATTGTTCAAACAGAATGAGCTATGTGGATGTGACGCACAACGAGGAGAGAGGTATTTCCAAACATAATTTATTACAGTTCAGATGATGGATGAAATGCCACAGTAAATCATGTCACAGTTTGTAAAATCAAAACGAAAGTTTTGTTTCATTGTGACGTGCATTTTTGTGAACAGTGATAGGTGAGGTTCAAGACAAAACATTGTTGTCTGGCTATCGCTCAATGTCAGTGTTTGTGTTTGAAAGGGTGGTGGTCCTTGTTCTCTTGAGTATGAATGACAACACAACATGCCCAATCAACCAACTGCCTGAGGGGTCACACACACACACACACATATATATATATATATACACCCACACATTGACCCTGAGTACTGATGTCATAGGAAGGCTGTTTGGAAAGTGCAGTGAATAATTGCCCATGCCAATACACTCAGGGGCTTATTGGCAGATGTCAATGTGTACGTGTCTGTGGTGTGTGTGTGTGTGTGTGTGTGATCGCCCACAGTGGTGCTTTCTTTCCAGGTCATCATGGGATCTGAATCAGATGGCATTTGTGCAAGGGTAGTTCACAGAGCACAGCCCTAGCAATGGGGAATGTAGCCAACTTTTAGAGCCAAATGTATTAGTCTACCCTCATGCTACTTTCACACCAAGTCTGGCATTCTCGAATAAAAAATTCAAAGTATACAGTGCCTTGTTAAAGTATTCAGACCCCTTGGCCCTGAGTGCTCTGGAGCAGGTTTTCATCAAGGATCTTTCTGTACTTTTCTCTGTTCATCTTTGCCTCGATCCTGACTAGTCTCTCAGTTCCTGCCGTTGAAAAACATCCCCACAGCATGATGCTGCCACCACCATGCTTCACCGTAGGGAGGGGGCCAGGTTTCCTCCAGACATGACACTTGGCATTTAGGCAAAAGAGTGGTTTCATCAGACCAGATATTCTTGTTTCTCATGGTCTGAGAGTCTTTAGGTGCCTTTTGGCAACTCCAAGTGGGCTGTCATGTGCCTTTTACTGAAGAGTGGCTTCTGTCTGATTGGTGGAGTGCTGCAGAGATGGTTGTCCTTCTGGAAGGTTCTCCCATCTCCACAGAGGAACTCTAGAGCTCTGTCAGAGTGACCATGGGGTTCTTGGTCACCTCCATGAACAAGGCCCTTCTCCTTCAATTGCTCAGTTCTTTCATTTAAGAATGGTGGAGGCCACTGTGTTCTTGGGGACCTTCAATGCTGCAGAAATGTTTTGGTACCCTTCCCCAGATCTGTGCCTTGACACAATCCTGTCTCTGAGCTCTACAGACAATACCTTTAACCTCATGGCTTGGTTTTTGCTGTGACATACACTGTCAATTGTGGGACCTTATATAGACAGTTGTGTGCCTTACCAAATCATGTCCAATCAATTGAATTTACCACAGGTGGACTCAAATCAAGTTGTAGAAACATCTCAAGGATGATCAATGGAAACAGGATGCACCAGAGCTCAATTTCGAGTCTCATATCAATGGGTTTGAATACTTATGTATATAAGATATTCCTGTTTTTTTATGTTTTATAAATTTGCTAAAAATTCTAAAAGCCTGATTTCACTTTGTCATTATGGGGTATTGTGTGTAGATTGCTGCTGAATTGTTTTTATTTAGTCCATTTTAGAACAAGGCTGTAACGTAACATAATGTGGAAAAAGTCAAGGGGTCTGAATACTTTCCGAAGGCACTGTACTTGTACATCTGCCCCACCTGCCAGTTTGGTGCTGTATTGTGGCAATATATTTGGGTGTTTTGGGGTGCTTGGCATTTCTTCATTCTAAACTAAGTATTCTATAAGCAACATCTGAGCAACATCACATAGAAAGCAATGGAATTGAAACCCATCATAACATGCCATAAACCTCCATTTCAATTGACTGGACTTCCGTGAATGTCTTGTGTGTCCCCAGCATAACCCTAACCCTGGTCTTCCAGCTGAATGTCATGTGTGGCCCCAGCATAACCCTAACAATGGTCAATCAAAAAGAGATCCTGGCAGCACACTGTTCATGCCTTCAAACCTGGTCTCCCAACATGCCGGTCACTCTTAAGGTCAAGCTGTAAGAGTTACATAACCAATTATATGTCAAACAGACAAAAACACAACCACAACATACAAAGCTGTGAAAGATACAAATGGATCTGGAGTATTTGATATTTAACTGAGCAAACAAAGAGAGCAGAAGGAAAAGCGTGCAGCGTGGTTGGCTGTTTGCACTCCTCTATTATAGTAATGTAGAGCGTGGGAGAGGTAGACTCCTTCCCTTTTTGATTGACCATTGTTAGAGTTATGCTGGGGCCACACGACACTACTACTCTCTCCACCCTCTCTCTCTTTCTCTCTCTCGCTCTCTCTCTCGTCTTATGTATATCACACTTGGCCTCTGTCTGTCATTCTCATTCTCTGAATATTTTTCTCCTTCCTCTCTCTCTCTCTCTCTCCCTCTCTTACTCTCTCTCTCTTTGTGTTTTCTTGTCTTTGAATGGTTGATTAATTTTAGATAGATAGATTTACGTTATGTTCGTATTCTTATATTTTATTGTTGCATTGTTGAGAAGGAACCTGCAACTAAGTATTTCATTGGACGGTGTATAGCATGTGTATCATGTACATACGACTAATACAACTTGAAACACAAACACACAGCTCCCAAGAGTGTATATATTTTCCAAGCCCTGATGCATGGCTGCCTCTCACTGCTGCAGTGAGAGAGGGGAGAGAGGGGAGGAGTAAACCACAGCTGCTGTCTGACGTAAATGCAACACAACCGCTTTGTTTGTGTGGTCACATCCCCACCAGCTGCACTAACCAGCTAATGGGCTAACACTCTCTTTCTACCCTTCCTCACCCCCTCCTCTCACTTCCCCCTGTCTCACGAAACCATACATAGGCCTACTCTGCTGATAGACAGATAGGTACTTTATTGATCCCCGTGGGGAAATTATTTTATCAAGCAGCTACGAAAAACACAGGGCAGGTGCAAAATGCCAGAACGAAATACACAAAAGACAGATACATAGTGTGGCAGTAGTACTTCGTATTCAGGACAAAAAGTTAATTGCTTTGCCACATTTTTTGCAGTATTACTTTAGTGTCTTGTTGCAAACAGGATTCATGTTTATGGAATATTTGTATTCTGTACAGGCTTCCTTCTTTTCACTCTGTCAATTAGGTTGTTATTGTGGAGTAACTATAATGTTGTTGATCCATACTCTGTTTTTTCCTATCAAAGCCATTAAACGTTGTGAGTGTTTTAAAGTCACCATTGGCCTCATGGTGAAATCCCTGAGCATATTCCTTCCTCTCCGGCAACTGAGTTAGAAAGGACACCTGTATCAGCAGGTAGTCTAGATGTTAGAGCGTTAGGCCAGTAACCGAAAAGTCGCTGTTTCAAATACCCGAGCCAACAAGGTAAAAAAAAACTGTCGATGTGTCCATGAGCAAGGCACTTAAACCTCATTTGCTCCAGGGGCTGACCCTGTAGGTAGGTCGTCATTGTAAATAAGAATGTGTTCGTAACTGACTTGCCTAGTTAAATAAAAGTTAAGTAAAATATATTTGTAGTGACTGGGTGTAATTCATTAATTAATAACTTCACCATGCTCATTGTATGCTGTAGCGTTAAGATTTCCCTTCACTAGAACTAAGGGGCCTAGCCCAAACCAAGAAAAACAGCCCCAGACCATTATTCCTCCTCCACCAAACTTTACAGTTAGCACTATGCATTAGGGCAGGTAGTATTATCCTGGCATCTGCCAAACCCGAATTTGTCCATCGGACTGCCAGATGGTGAAGCGTGATTCATCACTCCAGAGAACGCGTTTCCACTGCTCCAGAGTCCAATGGCGGCAAGCTTTACACCACTCCAGCCAAAACTTGGCATTGCGCATGGTGAAATCCATTTCATGAAGCTCCCAACGAACAGGCGTTGCTTCTGACGTTGCTTCTAGAGGCAGTTAGGAACTCGGTAGTGTGTGTTTCAAACGAGGACAGGACAGGCGATTTTACGCGCTTCAGCACACGGCCATTTTGTGAGTTTGTGTGGCCTACCACTCTACGGCTCAGCCGTTGTTGCTCCTAGACATTTCCACTTCACAATAACAGCACTTACAGTTGACCGGGGCAGCTCTAGCAGGTAAGAAATTTGACAAACTGACTTGTTGGAAAGGTGACATCCTATGACGGTGCCACGTTGAAAGTCACTGAGCTCTTCAGTAAAGCCATTCTACTGTCAATGTTTGTCTATGGAGATTGCATGGCTGCGCGCTCGATGTTATACACCTGTCAGCAATGGGTGTTGCTGAAATAGCGGAATCAACTAATTTGAAGGGGTGTCCACATACTTTTTTATATACAGAATAGTATACATGTCAATACACACACACAAAAATGTGGTCACATGGGGGAGAGGCGTTGTGCCATGAGGTGTTGCTTTATTTGTTTTTTGAAACCAGGTTTGCTGTTCACTTGCGCTATATGAGATGGAAGGGAGATCCATCCTGGGGACTGTGAAGAGACCCCAGGTGGCATGTCTATTGGAGGAAGTACAGTATGCCTGTAAGAGCTATATGTTTTAAACAGATTAATATTGCTCACAAAAAATGATTGATGCAATCAATCTCTCCTCTGCTTTGCGCCAACAGAGATCGACATGAATACTGCTGACATTAGCCCTCTGTGTACATTGAAGGGCAAGATTTGCTGCTGTTCTGGACCAGCTGCAGCTTTTCTAGGTCCTTCCTTGCAGCACTTGACCATATCGCCGGGCAATAGTCAAGATTAGATCAAACTAGAACCTGCAGGACTTGTTTGGTCGACTGTGGTGTTAAAAATGCTGAGCATCTCTTTATCACAAACAGACCTCTACCCATCTTTACAACAATTGAATCAATATGCCTTGACCATTTACAGTCTAAGATAATACCAAGAAGTTGAGTTTCCTCAACTTGCTTAAAAGCCACATCATTCTTTAACAGATTCAGCTGAGGTCTAGAAGTTAGGGAATGATTTGTACCAAATGATTTGTACAATGCTTTTAATTTTAGATATGTTCAGGACTAGTTTATTTCTAGCCACCAATGTTCCCTTTAAGCTGCGAGCACGCTGGGCCGGTACTGCCACACAGAGAAGCACCAGATTGAACTTTACTCAACTTTCTAGAGTTACTTAACACTATCAGGATTTCCCTTTACTCTGGGAATTGTGATCGATTCAACGCAATATTAGCCACTTTCATTGCAACATACCGAAATAAAACTAACTATGCAAGACTTAGTATGCAAAACTCAGGCTCATACTCTACACAGACCGGTGCCTATGTGCAAATAGACCATTGTCATATATGGATTTGTGCCATTTACTTTGAACTAGACTGTTTTACAACATGAGCGGTGGTGATTATTATGGGCTTGATTTGAGTTCAAAGTGAGAGCTGCGTGTAACTAAGTGTTCACATTTGTTCATTTTCTTTGCTAGTTATGGAGTTATTAGCCCGATTATAACTAATTTGTAGTCAGCAATATGGGAGTGATTTCTTCCTACAAGAGCACAAAACGTGTACATTTCTAGACATCTTTGAAAAGGGAGTCAGATAAAGAGCTTTTTTATGTCTTAAAGGGGCAGTGTTATATTTTGAGACAAACTTGAATATGCTAAGTAGCCAGTAGGCAGAGGGTAGCATAATTTTTCTGATTCTATGTAATAATGGTTTGTGAATAATATTGCATTTTACTTTGTAAAGTGGTTTCTTCTATCAGACAACACAACAACATGTTCAGTCACCTCCTTGTCTGAAGGACAAGTGGATAAACAGGTTAGTCAAGCCAGTAAAGAACTAAGACAGCTACCTTGCGGAATACCAGACTTCACATGTTTTACATTATAGAAGCTTACATTAAAGAAGACCCTCTGTGTTCTATTGGATAGATAGCTCTCAACCCATGATATGGTTGAGGATGTTAAGCCATAACACATACAATTTTCCAATAACAGATTATGGTCAATAATATAAATGGCTGCACTAAAGTCTGACAATACAGCTCCCACAATCTATTTATTATCAATTTCTTTCAGCCAATCATCAGTCATTTCTGTCAGTGCTACATGTTGAATGCCCTTCTCTATAAGCATGCTGAAAGTCTGTTGTTAAATTGTTTACAGATAAATAGCATTGTATCTGGTCAATCACAATTTTCTGAGAGCAAGCTGATTGATCTGCTGTTAGAACGATTAAAATACGCTTTACCATTCTTGGGTTGCGGAATGACTTTAGCTTCCCTCCAGGTCTGAGGACAAACACTTTCTCCAGAGCTCAGATTAAAAACTAACAGGAGTGGCAATATAGTCCACTACCATCCTCAGTAGCTTCCCATCTAAATTGTCAATACCAGGTGGTTTCTCATTGTTGATGGCCATAATAACTTTACATAATTCAAAATGACAATGTTTTTCTTTCATTATTAGGTATTTGATGCATGAATATAATGGCTCACAGTTTATTGTTGGCATTTCAAGTCTGAGTTTGCCCACTTGGCCAATTAAACAGTCATAATTGGCAATATCAAAAGGTTTTGTGATGAATGAGCCTTCTGATTCAATGAAAGAGTTTAATTATAAGTTAATTTAACATAAAAAAATATTTTTTCCATTATACTTTATAATTTTCTTAGTTTCATAATACAGTTTAGTCATATTCTTAGAATATAATAGAATTATGTGTGTACTTCAATGCAAAAAACATTTAACATGCCATGCATGCATTTTAAAAAGGTTCATAATGATTAAGAACCATTTTTTGTTTCACTTTTTCCCCCAAAGTAAGGAGAGGAAGGGCAACTTTAAAGTAGAGTGAGCGCACGTAAACGCTGGGATGCGCGAGCACAAACTCGAGCTCTGCTATACATCAACTGCTTAGGAGAAAACATCACTTGGTGACACATCTCCGGGACTGACGTCACCGTCCCGTCTCCAAGCAACCTCTCCACCAGCACTCGCGTCAACCGCTCGCCAAGCCGCACGGTTGCCCAGCAACTTCTGCTTTGCGCTCTCGCCCGGCCTTGCGCCCCACTCGAAGCTCTGACGCGGGTGTGACGTTAATGAGATGGTATCAATTTGTCGTTGGAGCACGAGAGGAGGAGTCTCTTCATGAACACTGTGGCTGTCCGCATTCCATAGGAGCGCACAGGCAGACGGAGCAATGCAGTGCATTAGCCGATTTTGTGACGGGCCAAGTCACCAAATAGTTCTTACTGATACGACTGGCACACTGTACTGTACATTTCTGTACATATTTCGTTAAAATCAACAAAATAAAAAAGTTATATGCTGTTTTATTATACTTTTCTCGTATTTACAGCAAATACAATATCCTTATGGAATGACTTTTAGCTGCTTATGACAACCGATTGAACTGTGAGAGGCGGGGTACCGACATCCAATACGGTAAGACACTGCAATGCTCTTATGATTGTTTGGAAAACACTGGCTTACAGTTCAAGGTGGTTCTATAATGTACATGTATAATAATAAATATTATTATTATTATTTAGACCTTTTATTGTTTTATTTGTCTCTGATTTGCGCAGCCTATGTGCGCCGAGCTGCCATTGAACTTTAACACATAACGTTACAATTTTGTATTATGTGTTGTGTTATAAAGGCCTACATGTCTATTATCCATTGACTTCTCACATTTGGGCATGTTTATAGGTTGAAGTCGGTGCTTATTAAATATAATGAATAAGCTATATGTTTAGTGTAGTAAAGCTAATTCAATTTAGTGCAAGCTTGTAAAGATGTGGCAGATGTGAAGGGATGTGCTTTATATTTAATTATTTTCTGCATCATGATGCAATGCAAATGTTAATTCCGAATCTTAATTGTGAATGAGCACGAATAGGCTACGCCCAGCTAAATGTGTAGCCTAATGATTAGGCCTATGATTATATTTGTATTATCATTAATTATAATAATACATTGATCAAGCCTACAATAAAATAAAATAAAAGAATGTCATTTAAGCATAGGCTTTTGCGCATTTTATATTTACAATTTTGTATTTTGTTTCGCAGATAGCCAAATACACACAATTTGAATCCTATCCTTTGGAATACATTAATCAGTCGGGCGTCATGGTGATCATGGCCCAGCCCAACCATACCCATGGAAGGCCTCTACAGGTCGGCTTTTACGAGATCATCAGCACGCTGGGGAAAGGAAACTTCGCTGTGGTCAAACTGGCAAGGCACAAAGTCACCAGAACACAGGTCAGAATCCCTGCTCTTTCATTAACAATGGTTGCATATCATATTTTATTAATTTCAAAACCACACAGACACTGAAAATAATTATTTAAAAAGAAAATATATAGAATCATATCAGCCTCTCATATTGCATGTGTCCTAGACATAGTTGACCTAGATACTTTGTGTTTACCATTTGCTGTGTTGGTTGGTTGTCCACTGCCAGGTGGCCATAAAGATCATTGACAAGACCAGACTAAACACGTCCAACCTAAAGAAGATCTACAGAGAGGTCCAGATCATGAAGCTGCTTAACCACCCCCATATCATCAAACTCTACCAGGTGTGTGTGCTCCCTATTATAACAAGGTTCTATTTTTATATTGGATTTGTTTGTGTGCGTGTGTGTTCTTTTGAGCGTTTTGACTGACACCATATCCTGCATGGATACAGCTGAGTGACTGGTCCATGTGTTTGGCTACTTGTCCACAGAGAGAGACACAGGCTGAGCGGGTGCTGGGGACAAACAGGACAGGCAGAATAAGCAGGAGAGGTAGAGAGAGTGTTTGTGGCAAAAAATGTGGGATTAGATGTGGGGAGAGGAATGAAATGGTGGGATTAGATGGAGAGAAAGTAAGGAGTCAGTGTGTTATATGATACATCTGGGTTTATGGTATATCGTCTTGAATATCACAGCGCTGCAGCTGTACTATTATCATGAAGTGTGTGTCTTCATCTTGAAGCAAGCTGCTGACTCCTGGGACACGTTGCTGTGAAACATAAGTGCACTTATTAATTCAATCTTTTTTCAACTCTCTCTTTGGTGAGATGATGACAGAGGAGCAGAGAAGTAGACAGGGGGAAGGAAAGAGTATTTTGCTGCTTGGATGAGTCAGTCTTTATAGGTCTGAGTGTCAAGCTCAATTAACGTCTATTGTAGTCAAGTGCAATGTTTCTGTTCCTCACATAAAGGTGGCCCCGCCAAGCACTGCTGCTGCTTGACAGCTAATGAAGCTACCACAAATCCGCTTTTTCCTTCAGCAGGCCTGACACTCTGGTGCAGATGCCCTTCCACACACACACACGCGCGCGCACACACAAAGCACACACAAAGTACACACAAAGTACAGACAAAGTACACACACACAAGGTACACACACACACACCCACACACAGCGCCCAATGCTACCCCACTTGCACGCCTTGTGTGAGACAGGAAAGACTGGTCTGACATATGTCCTCCAACGGACAATTCTCTATGTCAGATGAGCCACTGTGAGCAGATTAATACGGAATGGTAGTCCCCCTAAAGAGACACAAGGCTCTATCTCTCTGTCTCTCTCTCTGTCCTCCCTCTTTCTTTCTCTCTCTCTCAATCCAATTCAATTCAAGGGGCTTTATTGGCATGGTAAACATATGTTTACATTGCCAAAGCAAGTGAAATGGATAAACAATAGTGAAATAAACAAACAGTAAATATTACATTCACACAAGTTACAAAATAATAAAGACATTTCAAATGTTATGTTATCTGTGTATATATATAGTGTTGTAACGATGTGCAAATAGTTAAAGTAAAAAGGGAAAATAAATAAACATAAATATGGGTTGTATTTACAATGGTGTTTGTTCTTCACTGGTTGTCCTTTTCTTGTGACAACAGGTCACACATATTGCTGCTGTGATGGAACACTGTGGTATTTCACCCAATACATATGGGAGTTTATCAAATTGGATTTGTTTTCAAATTCTTTGTGGGTCTGTGTAATCTGAGGGAAATGTCTCTCAAATATGGTCATACATTTGGCAGGAGGTTAGGAAGTGCAGCTCAGTTACCACCTCATTTTGTGGGCAGTGTGCACATATCCTGTCTTCTCTTGAGAGCCAGGTCTGCCTACAGCGACCTTTCTCAATAGCAAGGCTATGCTTACTGAGTCTGTACATAGTCAAAGCTTTCCTTAATTTTGGGTCAGTCACAGTGGTCAGGTATTCTCTCTGTTCAGGGCCAAATAGCATTCTAGTTTGTTCTGTTTTTTTGTTTTCAAGTAATTCTCTTTTTGTTTTCTCATGATTTGGTTGGGTCTAATTGTGTTGCTGTCCTGGGGCTCTGTGGGGTCTGTTTGTGTTTGTGAACAGAGCCCCAGGACCAGCTTGCTTAGGGGACACTTCTCCAGGTTAATCTCTCTGTAGGTGATGGCTTTGTTATGGAAGGTTTGGGAATCGCTTCCTTCCAGGTGGTTGTAGAATTTAACAGATTTTTTCTGCATTTGGATAATTAGCGGGTATTGGCTTAATTCTACACTGCATGCATTATTTGGTGTTTTACGTTGTACAGGGAGGATATTCTTTGCAGAATTCTGCATGCAAGTCTCAATTTAGTGTTTGTCCCATTTTGTTAATTCTTGGTTGGTGAGTGGACCCCAGACCTCACAACCATGAAGGGCAATGGGTTTTATAACTGATTCAAGTATTTTTAGCCAGATGCTAATTGGTATGTAAAATTGTATATTCCTTTTGATGGCATAGAAGGCCCTTCCTGCCTTGTCTCTCAGATCGTTCACAGCTTTGTGGAAGTTACCTGTGGCGCTGATGTTTAGGCCGAGGTATGTATTGTTTTTTATGTGCTCTAGGGCAACGGTGTCTAGATGGAATTTGTATTTGTGGTCCTGTCAACTCAACCTTTTTTGGACCACCATTATTTTTGTCTTACTGAGATTTGTGAAGAAGATCAAGGTTCTGCTGTAGACCCTCCTTGGTTGGGGACAGAAGCACCAGATCATCAGCAAACAGTAGACATTTGTCAGATCGTAGTAGTAGGGTGAGGCCAATTTGTTGGTTTATACTGTATTTTGAAGAGGGCGGGGCTTAAGCTGCATCCCTGTCTCACCCCACGGCCCTGTACGCTCTCTCTCTCTCTCTCTCTCTCTCTCTCTCTCTCTCTCTCTCTCTCTCTCTCTCTCTCTCTCTCTCTTTCTCTTTCTGGCTCTGTCTCTCTCGCTGTCTCTCTCTCTCTTTTGCTCTGTCTCTCTCTCTGTGTGCTTTGGGGCAACAGTGAGGGTTGAGCTTGTCAGGTGCTAGCTGTTTGTTGAAGGTTAGAGCAGGTTTCTATGACCACTGAGGGGGAGGTGTAGTGCGGTAAAGGCGATCTTGTGATCCGGAGTTCACATCCTCTCCTTATCATCCTCCTCTTCCAATAACCAACAACAGAACAGTGAATTACGAGCAGTCTGTACCGTATGACTAGTCAAGGATAGGAAGTAGCTAGAAGAGGAGAGGGGGAAAGCCTCAAGAATAACACAGAACCTTGACCTTTAAATAAGCTGCAGTTTCCATCTTGTGTGAACAAAATGTCCCTTTTTTCCCCCCTGCACTTCTTGAGATCATCACAGCCTCTGTCTGTCTCTCTCTCTCTCCCTCTCTCTCTCTCTCAATTTATGTCTCTCTCTCTCTCCCTCTCTCTCTCTCTCAATTTATGTCTCTCTCTCTCTTTTGTTCACGCACTCCCCCACACACCACTCTTCAGGGGCCAGTATGAGGGGCCCTTAATGTGCTAGACTACTTCTCTGGAAGCCTGTATGACATCAGCAGCACCTCTAGGTGAGAGGTGCTCATCTCTCTCAGATAAAGACTATAGATTACTCCCTGTATGGGACCCTCTGTGCCTCCCTATAAATGACTTCTGCCCAACACCTCACTGTCTCTCACAGAGTTAGAAAAGTCAAAGAGAAACTGGGTTGGAATTGAAATGAGGCTTTAAAATGTGTGACATAGCTTTAGGTGTTGGTTGTGCAGTGACACAACACTCCCACAATGTTTGGTCCCTGAGTGCTCTCCTGGCCCTGGGAAGTTTCCAGGAGTTCCAGGAAGAGGATGAGACATTGCGTCTTTCCTTCTTTTTATTTTTGTCTTTGCTGTGTTGATGGGTTCCCGATACACAAGTTCGACCTTTGTCTCTGAACTTTTCTCTTCCTTTCCCAGAAGGAAAAAGATTTGGGTTATGTTGACAACTGGTAACAGACAACACATTCTTAGTGGGAATACTGTTTCTGTGTTCATAGTCTATAAATAAATAAAGAGCATGCAGGAAGTGCCTGTCAGCTCTGTTATGCAACAGTGCATATTATGGAAAGTCAGCGTGCCGTGTGTGCGTGTGTACGTGTGAATGAGAGGAGTTATGGAACAAGCAGGAGGAAGTGTGGTCAGGGGAAAAATAAGGTGTCCAGAAAACGTACCCAGTGCCCAGTCCTGGCTCTGCTAAAACACTTACAGCAGCCTTTACAGTGGAAAGTCATCTTTCCTCACGTTATCACTGTATGTGTGTGTGCGTTTGTGTGTAGCCAATTTCTTGCTAACCTCTCTCCACTGTTTGTCTTTGTATTCCTCTTAGGTTATGGAGACTAAAGATATGCTGTATATTGTGACAGAATACGCCAAAAATGGAGAGATGTTCGGTGAGGATCAAATTTAATATCCACTTTGTTTCAAGAGGTACAATAGATATCAAGGTCCTCTCTTACCCGGGATGTACAGTCATTACTTGGTTCTCTGAATCTAAACGGTCCCCCTTTCTTCTTCTCTCCCTCTTGTCCTCTAGACTACTTGACCTCAAATGGGCGCCTGAGCGAGGATGAGGCACGGAAGAAGTTCTGGCAGATCCTGACAGCGGTGGACTACTGCCACAGACACCACATCGTTCACCGTGATCTCAAGACTGAGAACCTGCTGCTGGACGCCAATATGAACATCAAACTGGCCGGTGAGTCTATGTGGGAGATAACAGATAGCAGACTATCTGTCCTTGATGGTTCCCTACTGATGTTCAGACTGATACATTTCTCTACTTAAGAGAAGCCATGCATCACTGGGTCTGTGCTAATGAAGTGCCAGCTGCCAAGAAGTAGAGTGCTCTTCAGGGTAAAATAGTAGGATCAGAGCAGGACTGATCTTATGCCACAAAGACCCGGTGTGACAGTCTGTAGTCAGTAAACACACGCACGCACACACACACACACACACACACACACACACACACACACACACACACACACACACACACACACACACACACACACACACACACACACACACACACACACACACACACACACACACACACACACACACACACACACACACACACACACACTGCCAGCAACCAAGAGTGCCACATTTTGCAGGACAATCATCAGTTCTGTGTCAGGGCCCACGGTGATATTAGCTCATATGCTATCTGGCTTTTCATCTGTAATTATATGATTAACATTATGCAATATAAACAAGAAACAACCCTGAACCCAGCAGCCTGAACACTGAACCCAGGAATAAAGGACTCAAATAATCATGAGTTTCACTATTAAGTCGATCTCTCTCTCCCTTCCATTCAGACTTTGGATTCGGAAACTTCTACAACTCAGGCGAGCCCCTGTCTACGTGGTGTGGCAGCCCCCCCTATGCAGCACCCGAGGTGTTCGTGGGAAAGGAGTACGAAGGGCCACAGTTGGATATCTGGGTAAGGGCTCACAGGGAAACCACACACAACATGGCTACCCATGTTTTGAACGCAGGTTGGCATTTATTGTCATAAATCTTGCCCTGGAGACAGCTCTACAGAGTGGTCACTAGCAGGAAAAGCCACAAAGTCATAAGATCGTATTTTAAACCTAACTTGCTAACCACACCGCCCGCGTTGCATGCGCAAGCTTGGCAAAATAAATGTACACATACATGTTATTCAATCATTTAAACTGCTCCTGCGCATTGCAAGTCCCAGTTCTCCCATCTCCTCATTGATTTTAGGAATATATACGTACGTGGGTGATTGAAAGATGAACTGAGGTCCACACTCCAGTCCAGGTGGTGATGGTAATGCACCTTAAAGTTGTATGCCAACCGCCAGATAAAATCCACAGAAGAAAAAGATGAAGATGAAGAAGAAGAAGAAGCCTGAAGGAGGACAGTTTACTAGAAACTAACTAGGTTTTATCTGTAGATGAATTGTCGGAGTAGAGAACAAAAAAATATTTGTGAATTATACAAGGATCCAAAAAAAGGCCCTTGTGTATTTCAGGTAAAATAACATAACCCAACGTTTATATCCCAGGACATATTGAGCAGAAATTGGCGTATTGTTCTGCCTCCAGGCCAAGTCATGACAATAAACGTAGTGTTTTGAAACCAAGTTTTACCGTTTTCATGTCAAACAAATTAAAACAGAAGTAAAGGGAGAGACCATTTGTTGACGTTCTCCTCCTGGTCTATCTCTCCTCTACAGAGTTTGGGTGTGGTTCTGTACGTTCTCGTGTGTGGATCACTTCCGTTCGACGGGCCCAGCCTCCCCGCCCTCAGACAGAGAGTCACAGAGGGGCGCTTCAGAATCCCTTTCTTCATGTCTCAAGGTACGCATCACCATGGCAACAACACAGTGACAAATTGTGATTGATAGATTCACTCATGAAATGGCTGTTTTTTATTAAACAAAAACACATGCTATAGCATAAGAGAATGACCTTGCTTTCCCTTCTATCTCTTTCCACCCCTCCCTCCCTCCCTCCCTCCCTCCCTCCCTCCCTCCCTCCCTCCCTCCCTCCCTCCCTCCCTCCCTCCCTCCCTCCCTTCCTCCCTTCCTCCCTTCCTCCCTTCCTCCCTTCCTCCCTCCCTCCATCCTCCCTCCATCCTCCTTCTCTCTCCCTTCCACTCTTTTCCCCCCAGACTGTGAGAACCTGATCCGTAAGATGCTGGTGGTGGACCCAGCCAAGAGGATCAGTGTGGCCCAGATCAAGCAGCACCGCTGGATGCTGGCCGACCCCAGAGCTCTTAACCAGACCCTCAGCATGGCACTGCCCCTCAGAGACTACAACTCCAACCTGGGGGACTACAGCAAGCCCGTCCTGGGCATCATGCAAACCCTCGGCATCGACCGCCAGAGGACCATCGAGGTGAGTGGCGGATTGGTTGATTGGTGTTATCGTCATGGGAGGAGGGTAGAGTGGAGCTGGGTTGTTATATAGATTACAAGTTATAGGTGTTATAGTAGTTTATACAGAGTATCACTAGTGTCATAGGAATACAGTATTTGAAGTACACTGTAGAGACAGCTAATGGGGTTGGGTACTGGATTGAAAGTGGTGGGGCTTTGAGACCGTTAGTAATGTCTGGCAGTAGAGCAGGTGGTATGTTATGCTGCTTCCCAGGCAGGCACCACAGTCAAAACCACTCTGGATCCCTGTACGCCTGCTGGGCTTACTACTCGTTCTGTATGGAGAATTAGGGGGATAAATGTCATCTGCTTTTAAAGGCTGACACTGAGCGCTGAGGAGACGAGCTCCAACAGCATTCTCGCAGTAGATCAGAGTGAGAGAAAAGAGAAAGAGTAAAAAACTGGCTAATATAGTCCTTTATTATGACACCCTTTGACCCGAAATGGTTGACTAACATGTCCTTGTCTTTTGCCCCAGTCTCTGCTGAGCAGCAGCTACAACCATTTCTCAGCCATCTACTACCTGCTGTTGGAGAGGGACAGGGAGCACCGGGCCCTGCAGCTCAGTCGCCAGTGTGGGCCCTGGACCCAGAAACCCAAGAGCACCTCCGACCCCGTTACCCCAGAGGTCATAATGGAGGACAGCTTTAGAACTTCAGCCTACCCTATTCAGTGCAAGACCACCCCACCCATGCACTCAGAGATGGAATATGACCAAGGTGCATTGTTCCAGCGTGTGATGTTCCCAGTGGAAGCCAGTCTGAACCGACTGCTGTGTAACCGCTCCATCTCACCAAACAGCCTGCTGGAGACCAGTATCAGTGAGGAGGTGCGGCCCTGTGACTTGGAGGATAAGGTCACACACGCCTGCTCACCCCTCATCCTGCCCACCACCACCTCCCGGCGACACACCCTGGCCGAGGTCTCCCCTCACTTCCACAAGTGCAAACCCCCCTGCATCGTGGTCAGCCTCTCTGACAGTGTATCGTCTGACAGCTGTCTGAAGTCCTTGTCCACCCCCAACCCTGCCCTGTGCCCCCCCATGCTATCCTCTGGGACTGGCCCCAGGGTGCTGGTCCCTGCCGGTACCCACCCAGCCCTCTCCTCTCAACTCCTCCCCCAGGCCCAGGCTTCCAGCTTCCAGGAGGGCCGCAGAGCCTCCGACACCTCCCTCACACAAGGTATGGGTGATGTCAGTTTATAACCATTACATACAGTATGTATCATTCACATCATCATCACTACAAGGAAATGTATCAGGCCCAACAGAATTTAACCAATCCCCTCTCTGTGTGCCTCCCCAGGTCTGAAAGCCTTTCGCCAACAGCTGAGGAAGAACACACACACTAAGGGTCTTCTGGGTCTGAATAAGATCAATGGTCTGGCAAGGCAGGTCTGCCCTCTGACCTCCGACCACAGTAGTCGTGGCAGCCGGGGATCAATAGGCCCCACCATGAATGAGCACCGCAGCATGCTGGAGGAAGTTCTGCACCAGCAAAGGTAAGATGGAGACACACACACACAGACACACACACACCTGCACATAAATATAATCACAGCCACTTAGTCACAGTAAGTGCAGTTCTAATCCCTCCTCTCTGTCTCTATTTACAGAATGCTCCAGATACAGCACCAACCCCAGGCTCCTCAGTCAGCATCTACTCAGAACCCCCTGCTCTTCCTGTCCCAGCAGCAGCCCCCCTCCCCCACCTCTGTCTTCGCCCCCACCACGCTATTTGACACCTGTGACCCCTCACTCCTCCAGGGGGAACCCCAACACCTCCTGTCCCCTCACCAGAGCTCCCTGGCTCTCCAGCACGCCTTCTGGCAGCAGCCTCTGGAGTCCTCTTCCTCCTCCTATGGCTCCTCTTCCTCCTGCTCCTCATTATCATCCTCCTACTGCGCCTCCTCTTCCTCCCTCTCCCCTGTGGCCTCCGCTGCTTACCTCCTCGAAGCTCGTCTGCACATCAGCCAGCAACCCAGCCTCTAATCCCAGACCAACCTCCACTACCAACCTCAGGCCCAGAACCAGGCCTTTACCCAGGGCCCCTTCCCCCTAATGGCCAGGCAGGGGATGTGGAGCCTGGATACAGCCTACGGCAGAGAGTCTGAGATGCAGGAGCTGAGCCTGGGTGGACAGCTGAGCAGCTGTGTGATGAAGTAATAGAGAGAAAGAAAGGAGAAACAGGAAACAAATAATTCCTACTGGACCAGAGTACTTGTTCTGTATGGCAACCAGAGGAAAAATGTCATGGTGATGTCATCACTGATGGACAGGAAGGGTGAGCTGTGGAGTTACAGATCAGATGATGAGAAGAAGATGGTAGGACGACAGAACAGATCGTGTGAAAAGAGAACAAATGGGGAGAAAAACAAGCTCTATGAAAAACTCAGCATAGAGTGGACAGATAATTAAGCTGACAATTAAGCAATAACAAAACTCCAGAGCGATGGCTCTTAGTTCTTTTTTTCTGACCCCACCAGAGAAGCAATAAAGGTCTGGGACCCCCTCAACGCAACAGGGGACCCTGTACCTGTCTTTTCTCCCTAATGGGGACCCCAACTCACCCATCTCCTTCTCTGGAGGGGTGTGTGAAGGACTAATCTTGAATAAATCTATAAGGACTGGTTTCAATGAACCAGACTAGGTCATGTAAGACCTATTTCAACAGTTTTTTTTCTTCTTTTTTTTTTGGTTTCTTAGAAAACAGGAGGATCCAGTCTTCCTGATTTATTTTTGAGTTACTTTTCCATTTTTACATTTAATAGTTTTTTACTTTGGGAGAAGATATAACTTTTTGGTAATCCTACAAGCATGCAGCACCAGAACTTTTTTAATCTTCCAAACTGTATTTGAACACAATGTTTTAGTGATTTGACAAACTGTGATTTCTTTGTGCAAGATTCTAGCTGAGCTAATGCTGCTTTTACCACAGAAGAATATAAAAACCTTGTACATCTTGATCAGCCAAAAATGTACTTGCTGAGTGTCTAAAGCACAATAGGTACTGCTTTGGCAAGCAGTGTGTGTGTGTGCCTTACAAAAAGGTTGATTTCAATTTATACTTATGTATGGTTACTTTCTAATCATATTCCCTCTGTTTTTATGTCCTTTTGGCGAGGAATCCCCAATCATGCTATTCTGCTGTTCTATCACTACCTTCTCAGGTAACCGAGTCCCAAAAATGAGGAAACATTGTTTAAACTTAAGACCCTGAAGACCTATGAGCATGATGTCATTCCCTATCGGAGGAAAACACAACTTTAACCACTTTACTTTTCACTTGATGTATAGGCTGTGTGTAGGCTATATGCTGTACTGCTTTCACATAGCCAGAACAAAGACTTTAGGACTATGGTGCAATATTTCACATTGAAATGCAGAGGAAATGAGAAATAAAGAGTTGACATAGGATCGTACATTACCTGCCTGCTGGCATTTATTTGATTTCTTTGTTTTATTAGTATTATCATTTTTGTATGATTGTAAGAGGTTTTGATACCTTCAGAGGGCACTAGCTGAGTAGATCAGGTACTAGAACGCTTCTCTTTTTATTGGACATGAACATAGATGTGAATAGGTGTAAAAGAAAGGACCCAAACCATTTCATAGTGCTTTTCCTCTTGACAACACGGTTGCCTCTGCCATTGTAAAATGGCAAAACTAGAGATAAGCCAAAGATAGAGCAGAGTAAGAGAAAGAAGCACTGCTTACTTTCCAGCAACTCAAAATGCTAGCTAGCGCTTTCATGGCGTACTCTGTGAGGCTCCTGCTATGAGCAAGCTGCTTCTACCACAATATGCTAATGTGTTGGAAGATTCCCCTAGCAGTTGGGTTCCAGGACCATGGCTGTAAATTTTTTTGCATTTACTAAGAAAATAAGAAAATAAAATGGAAAATAACTTGTAGCACTATAATAATTTTTGCTGCAATGTGAGTTTTCGCAATGAATTGGCCGTAGGTGTTAGAGGTTGCTAGCTAGAGGTAAATACAACATACTTGGGTGTATGTTGTTAGGCCTATTTATTTTTTGAGAACTTGTTTGAAACACCACCATTTACTTCAGCTGTTTCCACCATGATAGCGGTGCACCTTTGTTATTTTGGTTAGTTTGGCCATATCTGTGAAGTGGTCTTCTTTTGAACATGTTGAAGAGGAAAAGTGTTGGAAGCCTGAAGCTTAAAAGTTGTTTGATAGATTTCTCTCTGAAATAAGCAGTGTTAATATTTCTAAATGACATTATATTTTGCTTGATTACTCTCACCAACAGTGTTTGTGCCTTCTTCAGAACAAACCCCTACAATCAGAGTAAACCCTCTTTTCTCCAATCAGCACAAAGAAAAAACAGGTGGGCCCATAAGACCCAGATTTGTTACTTTTATTTAATTCGCTGTATTAATGTATTTCACTTTGCACATAATATATCTAATTTCTGAAATATGTTTAGTTTCTCCTGTTGGTTCAGAAAACTATTCATAAACTTAGTTTGACCGAACTATTGAAACACTAAGAACCTTTTTGACACAGATCTGTAAGATGTTGGATATGAAGAAATATGTGTTTATGATTTTCCTGATTTGCTACTTGATTGTGTGTGTGTGTTATGTGAAAATAAAGATTGTTTATTTAATTTATTTGAATAAAACTGAATAAACATGAATTACAGTTGTTGGTCGTAATTTTGTGCAAATGCCGTAAGTCCCGTTTATACCTGTTTCTAACATGCATGCTTTGCCCTAATCTTGTCCACAATCTGATTTTGCCCACATTTTTAGACAGTGTAGAAGATTAAATAACGCATTTTGATCAGATCTTCCTGACCACCTCCTGAGGTAGTCAGACACTTAGACAGACTCTTCACAGTGAAACCATTTAAATCATCATCCCGCTGTCTAAAATCATTGACGTGTGATATATAATCTTAACCCAATTCGCCATTGAATTATGGCATCAATTGGTGTCTTAAAATAAATAAATATTATTTTGAAACAATATCTGTCAAATAATTTGCATACAGGAAGGGACCAGTACATCTGGTCACAATGTGGATAAAGTGGACAGATAAGAGACACATTTTACTACCATGTGTAGATGCAACAGCTACAAAGCGGGCCTCTCTCTAGAGCTCTGACTTTCCAACCTGAAGATCACTGATGTCATGATTTGACCTCGTATTTTTCAGAGTTCCCGGTTGTTTTGAACGTGGCATATTACTCATAAGGCAGCAGACAGTGACTGACGGGACAGGGACCCATGTGTGGGAGGGAGTGGGAGGGAGGCAGGCAGGCAGGCAGGCAGGCAACACGACAGTGGGCTAACCAACCATGAGTCACCCTTATTAGATCGAACATTAAGAAATGTTTAGCTTCAATGAGGCTCAGAGAAGTGTATGAGTTCCCTAAGCCTATGTAAATGCCATTGTTGGGATACAATAAGGTGGCATACCTTATTATCCAATAAGTTGGCATACCTTATTATCCAATAAGTTGGTATACCTTATTATATATAATATGTAATACGTACTCTTAATATTATAGAATAATATGTCAAATGCTAAAATAATTAAGGAACATTTTAAATTGAAGTATGTAAACTTAACATGATGAAAAGGAATTACATTTACTCTCACGGGTGGCCAATAAGATCTAGCTGAAAGCCTCACCCCTAATAAGCCAAGCCTCCTGAAAATAACCTAAGGATTACATTCATAAAGACCCAGCTGCAAGGTCAACCCAACCAATTAACCCATGTTTGGGTAATCCTAACCCACCCTACCAACACATCCATCACCATCCAACTGCCTGCTGTGGACACGACCTTGTACTGACTAATGAGCTCGCCGTCGCACAGTGTCACAACAACGCAGACTGATGAGCTGATTCATTGTGAATGTCTGTGTGTCTGTGTCTATGTCTGTGTGAGCCTCATTTTAGATATGATGGCCTGCGACGATGTGTGTCCATGGGTGTAAACTGAGCTGAAGAAAAGTGTTAATTCTGTCCAGGTCACTCAGTGCTCACTGCAGGGAGGGACAGGACTACTGCAGTCAGCATAGAAACAGCTCCTCTGGTCCATCAACCACAGTACATAGTACTGACAGGAAGATAGACAGAGTGCCAGTTGCCATTTCCCTCATTTTCAGATATGAAGAGAAGTTTACAAAGAAAGTATGATACAATCAACACTGTAAGTCGCTCTGGATAAGGATAAGGGCGTCTGCTAAATGACTTAAAATGTAAAAATAAATTGCAAAAGTAGAAAGAGGATAAAAAAATATTTTGGGAAGATATGGCCGAGAACATGTGTGTCTGAGCAGCCTTGCCTCAGAGCCATACGAAACATACTATATGTATTTCGGAGCATCTCCAAGACGTACAATAATGCTAATGGTCTAGTAGTAACTTTAGACAGAAAACGAAAGTAGGGAGTTGGTCGAGGAGCAGTGGAGGGAAAAAGTAAAGACACCTTAATATAAGGAATTTGAAATGATTTACTTTGGATACTGAAGTATATTTTAGCGATTAGATTTACTTTTGATACCTACGTATATTTAAAACCAAACACTTTTTGACTTTTACTCAAGTAGTATTTTACTGGGTGACTTTCACTTTTACTTGAGTCATTTTGTTTTAAGCAACCCAGAAGGCTCGATTTTCTAGTTTTTTATTTATTTAGGGATAGCCAGAGGCACACTTCAACAGTCAGACATAATTTACAATGAAGCGTTTAGTTTAGTGAGTCTGCCAGATCAGAGGCAGTAGGGATTACCAGGGATGTTCTCTTGATAGTTACTTTTGGGTATCAGGGAAAATGTAAGGAGTAAAAAGTACATTATTTTCTTTAGGAATGTAATGAAGTAAAAGTAAAAGTTGTCAAACATATAAATAGTAAAGTAAAGATACCAAAAAATGACTTAAGTAGTACTTTAAAGTATTTTTACTTAAGTACTTTACACCACTGTCGAGGAGGATGGATTGGTGTATACCACGACCATCTAGCAATCCAAAGGTTGTGTGTTTGAGTCACGTCTGGGACA
This sequence comes from Thymallus thymallus, assembly GCA_023634145.1. NCBI lineage: Eukaryota > Metazoa > Chordata > Actinopteri > Salmoniformes > Salmonidae > Thymallus > Thymallus thymallus. The sequence continues at coordinate 21,770,727 of CM042407.1, forward strand.
AATGTAGCATTTGAGCTAACCCTTATGAATCAAACGTAAGCACACCGAAATGATCTTACGAGTAAGTTCAAGTATAAATCTAAGAATTTTTGTATAATTGAGGCCCCTGGTCTACACTCTTAAGTGTGAAGAACTCTTAGACAGACTTGTCTCTCCTTACCAGCTGCCACACACACAACACATACACACACACACACACACACAGAATATGTGGGATTTCAAATTAGGTTCCAGACACAACCTGCCATAAAAGTTTCACAGTACCTTAAATAAGTAACTATGTCATCACCACGAAAGCACACAGAGGAATGTTCTTTTTCAGTGTCCTTGTGTGAAAGCAGAAGAGAGGGGAGGAGGTGAAGACAGAGGAGGAGGAGAATAAGAGGTTAGCCACTTCTCTGGTTAAATGACTCAAATGTTACGAAACACAATCTAAAGAGAGATACATTGACTCTTCATACCAAACTGAGATTAAGAGCCTGAATGCAGCCCTGTATCTGTACACAGCCACAGGACACAACCACAGGGCCCCAATGGGAGTTCAACACAGGGGTGTACTCATACCTTGCAGTCAGATAAGCAGCCTTTAATGACTGAGTGTGTATGGGTTCACACACACATTTGCGTCATTGCTCAGAATCAAATTATCTGGCTGGGGTAGTGTGAATACCAGAGGATCTGTGGACTTTTTGGGTTAAGGCAAAGTGCAGGAAGTAGGCTGAAAGAACATTCTGTTCTATTCACAAAACTGCAAACTACCAAAGTGACTAACACATAGAACAAAATGCACACAATACCATGCAGCAATACAATACAATACAATACAGAACAACACAACAACATAACACAATACACCATCCCAGAGCCTAAGAGAGAGATATTGAAACATTTAGCTAGGGCTTCACCAATGCAAATATGTGCAAACTGAAACTCAGTGCATGAGTTCAGTTTTGGAGACTTTTACATAACACCTTGGTGTGTTCTTTGTTTAGCATGGAGGAGTGACAAAGATAAGTAACTGCACTACGGAACCCTTTTTCACACATTCTCGTGCCATACCTACTGTAGGAAGAGTGCATGCTGCATTACATTTGTACATTACATTTGCACCAAAGTAAACAGTCGACTCTTTACACTTCCAGACACATTGTTGTGTCCATTGTTATATATAGAACTGATACTCTGAGGTGATATGGGGCTGTATCCATAGTCACGCCATCCAGACCTTTGGCTTTGAACTGAGCTTGAACTGAACAGTCAGAGTACACTTGAGAGAAAGAGAGACTGATTGTAAGTGCGTGAGAGAGGTAGAGAGAGAGGGACTCTGAGCGAGAGAGTGCCACACACACACACACCCCGGGTCAGCTGTGAGCTGTATGACGCACGTTGGTCTCTGTTAATATTGTACAGGAGGCTCTGGCGGTCTGTATAAGCATTCCATTACAGACCCCTCACACTGAGTTCACTAAGCGGCTGTGTACTGAATTAGTAGAGCATTATTTCCCTCTGCCACTCTCTCTCTCCCTTATCTCTCTCTCTTTCTCTTTATCATATCTACCGTCTCTTTTTTTCCTCTCTCTCTCTTTTTTCTCTCTTTTCTCTCCCTCACCCTTTCTTTCCGTCTCACTCCATTTCTCTCTTTATTACATTTTTGCTCTCTCCCTCCCTCTTATTGCCCCTTTTTCTCCCTGGAAACTAAGGGTTTTATTCAACCCTTATCGCATAAGTTTGGCGTTACATTGTGAATGAAATTTAAAGGCAATGTTTCTGTGTTAGCGGAGACTGCATTCACAGTAAATGTCGGCTCAATCGGAAATTACCTTAAAATTTCTATTGCACATTTCTAGAACTCTTCTGCGATACAGATTGAATAGAACCCTAATAATTTAATGTTCTCTCTCTCTTGCTCTCTGTCCTTTTTCAAAGGGTATGTCCTTTTCCTTTTCCATCTCTGAGTCATACACGATAACACCTGCAGAAAAACGTGATTTATTCCAAATGGGATCATTTGAATCAAACAAGTTTAACAACTTTATTCTAATAGTGTAATTGTAGGATGTGCCTGTTTTGAAAACTAATCACACATGCAGCATGCCTCTGAGCATTTCGTTTTATTCTGTATGTAAATCCGAGACACTCCATTTAGTATGATATGTTACGTTTCATATGTTATGCATTCATTTGTGGATGTCCACCGTCACCCATTTAGTATTTGATGTGTTACAAATTACAATTCGTATTATATATTACGAATTTGCAAAGCGTACAATATGTTGCGAATTCGTAAAACATACAATATGTTATGTGTTTGCAAAACATAGGATATGTTACGAATTCTAGCTAACGCACGTTTGTACATCACACTGGTCCGTACAATTGACCTTATTTTAGCACCCAAAAAACGCAATACTTCTAGGTCATCTGTTATATGAATGCCATTGTAAAGCACAATTTTTCCCCTTTCCAGCAAAATCAACGACGAGATCTTCATGTTGCCCGTCTCTGCATGATTGAAGAAAGCAATGAGCTCCGTCGGGTCTTTTTAAAAATGTCGGGTGGGGAAAGGAAACCTGCTGCGTGATAGGTATTTGAGGCGACTCTCTCTCTCTCCCTCTCTCTCTCGCTTGTTTAGAATAAACATATCCTTACAGAAAACACTGTCCCCCAGTAAGTAGACCATTATCCATTACACTGCATATATAGTATTTTCAACTGAAGTTTTTCCATCCCTGCAGTAACCAGTCAGGCCTGAAATAAACCTTGATATTAATGCCTGCAGTGCTGGGAGCAGGTAGAGAGAGTTCACTCAGGAGGAGACAAGTGGAGCTGGAGAGCCCTTTCTCTCGCTCAGTGACGTGCAGGTCTTGCCATCCACTGACATAAAACCTGGTGGGTAGACAGGAGCAACAATATGCACTTACCCCATCAGCATACACACATATAAACACACAGCATACAGATACAGACAGATGCTCACACACACACACACACACACACACACACACACACACACACACACACACACACACACACACACACACACAGGATGCACATACAGGCAGATGCACAAACTCAAACAGAAACTCTCTCTTGTATAGGTGTCTCCAGAGCGGACGGCTCAAACGGTTCCTCATATCCTCCCACTCTCCATCAGACATTGTTCCCAAACTGATCTAAAATCAACTTCTCAGATGCCAAAGCCAATCATAACCATTGTGAGGTAACACAACAAACAGGCTACTAATCAGAGGAGAGCTTAACTGTACTAGGTCACACAGTACTAGGTCACACAGTACTAGTTCACACAGTACTAGGGTCACAGAGTACTAGGTCACACAATACTAGGTCACACAGTACTAGGTCACACAGTACTAGATCACACAGTACTAGGTCACACAGTACTAGGGTCACACAGTACTAGGTCACACTGTACTAGGTCACACAGTGCTAGGTCACACTTTACTAGGTCACACAGTACTAGGTCACACTGTACTAGGTCACACAGTACTAGGTCACACAGTACTAGGGTCACACAGTACTAGGTCACACTGTACTATGTCACACAGTACTAGGTCACACAGTGCTAGGTCACACAGTACTAGGTCACACAGTACTAGGTCACACAGTACTAGGTCACACTGTACTAGGTCACACAGTACTAGGTCACACAGTACTAGGGTCACACAGTACTAGGTCACACAGTACTAGGTCACACAGTACTAGGTCACACTGTACTAGGTCACACAGTGCTAGGTCACACAGTACTAGGTCACACAGTACTAGGGTCACACAGTACTAGGTCACACAGTACTAGGTCACACAGTACTAGGTCACACTGTACTAGGTCACACAGTGCTAGGTAACACAGTACTAGGTCACACAGTACTAGGTCACACAGGCAGGCAGGGGTCCATCACACTGATGGACCCCTGCCTGCCTCTCCAGTGACGGCAGCTCACTTTACACCTCAGTGAAAAGACTTACGTAACACTGTGGTATGCAAGGTCACAGATAGCAGAGACATTTAGGGACAAAGGGTGGCAGAGATCAAGCACCTATGACGTACACAGGCTAGCTTTGCTGTATGAGACCGTATCTATGGGACAGTTCAATACTGTCAACATGAATCCTGAATTTCTGTTCACTTCCTGAATTGATTGGATTAAATGGAGTTGACAACAACCCCTACAACCCTGCAACAAAGCACTGGAGTTCAGGCAGTTGTCATCTATTTCTAGGTTTCACAACATATTAAAGGGTTATTATTTTCTGTATCACTGCTACTTTAGATTTCATGGGCAGCATGTTATCATGAACTACTACTTGCTGTTTATTATCTATGCATAGTCACTTTACCACTACCTACATGTACAATAGTACCTCCTATTACCTCGACTAGCCTGTACCCCCGCACATTGACTTGGTAGCGGTACCCCCTGTATTTGTTATTTTGTTGTTGTTGTTTTCACTTTAGTTGTTGGTAAAGGGCTTGTAGGTAAGCATTTCACGGTAAGGTCTACACCTGTTGTATTCGGCACATGTGACAAATACAATTAGATTTGACTTGAACATCACTTTTAAGCCCAGTAATAATACCCTTATGGGGATAAAGTTCATTACAATGAATTGAATTGAGATGGAAAAGATTGTCCTTTAGTGTTTAGAGACTAGGATACACCTTGTCTAGGAGCTGACAGTACAGCCAGTCTGACTCATGACAGACGGAACTAAACTCTCTCTAATCCACCACCTCTGCCTCTCATTAAACTCTGGTGTGGTGTGCGTACGTGTGCACTTACGGGCCTGTGAGCCAGTTAGTGTTGTGTGTTTGTTTCCAGTCCTATCTTTTTAACAAATATAAGTTTCTGAGGCAGCAATTATATTTCTGAACTAGGCCAAGTCCTTGTGCAGTGCATTTCTTTACATTTGCACTTTAAATTCATTCAATCTGAGCATCATGCTTGAACAAAGAGCATATTTTTGTCACCTCAGCCTCTCTTCAACAGTGTGGGCCGGGGTCTCTATCTTTCATCTGCTCTAGATAGCCTACTTGATTCCTGTGAAGGTATGACCACATTTGGTCACGGTCACTTTTCATGGGTCAGTGAGAATCACTTCAAGCATCAAAGGGTGTCAGGCTCTGGCCATAGAGAAGCAATAGGCTTCTCTATGTAGCTATGGTCAGAGTCTGACAGTGTCGTTCTTTTCTGTTTCTTTGTGGGTTTTGGGTGGATCTCTAATTAGAGGCAGCTGCTACCCGTTGTCTCTAATTAGGGATCCAATATATGTTGAGTCTGTCCTTCACTTGGGGTGGGTTGTTATCGATGTATGTCGCAGTCACGGTTGAAGTAAGTGTGTTTTTTTTACGTCCGTTCATTAGTGTGTTTTTTTGAACGTGACGTTAGTCTATTCGTGTTTTCTGTAGTTCGTATTTCATTGTACTGTGTACATAGTATTTAATTTCTTACATAGTATAATAAAGAGACAATGTCGAACTACTATCCCTGCACTGCGCCTTGGTCATTCCTACACCCACAACGTGACAAAGGGTAACACGGCCACTTAGTGGTTTGTTACATTTGACCCTGGTCACTCCTCAGAGCAGACAAGTCACAAGAGGTGAGTGAGAGGTCCTTAGGGAAGACATGTACATTACACACACAGGTGGTGGGAAGGAGGTGTGTGTGGTAGTCGTACTCTAGGTAACAGTATGCAGACTTCCAGTAGATATCCTTGCAGCAGCCAACCCACTCCCCACTGTAAGGTTCAGAGAATGGCTATGACTAAACATGCAAATGAAAGTAAACTAAGAACAGCTGCTTTCTCTTTCTCTTCTCTTCTCTCTATCTCTCTCTCCCTCGCTCTAACGTTCAGACTATTTGTTGCTCATTCTCTCTCTCATTAAGCTTTTTCACAGACTCCCTCTCTCTCTCTGTCTTACAGAAACCTCTCAAACTCGGTAGAGGTAGATAAAGCAGGGGAGAAGGAGGAGGAGAAGTGGGGAGCTGTCGCGTCTATGATTTAAATGCTTGAAGCGCTCTCCTCCCCGACTTGACATGTTACCTTCCCCTGCACTGCCTCATGCTCTGCTTTCTGGTCTGTCACCTACAACTTATAAAAACCCTGTGATTCCACACAATGCGCTCCATTGTGACCTGTTCCTGCCAGCTGAAGAGCCATTTACCGGTAGGGATCAGGCCCTGGAAGTGGTGACATCAGAATGCTGAGTTCCAAGGGAGGGAGCTATCAGAGTGGGAATAACGGAGGAAGGTCAGTGAAGGAAATGGGCTACTTTGATGGAGTGACCTTGTGCAATTACAGATAGACTGATAAGAACGGTGGAGTATGTTTAAACTGGCCAGTGTCCATAGAGATGGTCATGCACACATACATATAGATACACACACACACACACACACACACTTCTTGCTCACAGAATAGAGGGAAAGAAGAGGCAGACAGTCAGAGCTCAGTACACACACACACTAGGGTTGAATATTTTCCTGGTATTTTACGAATGTTCCATCCCGAGAATAAATCACTTTTTCTCCAAGGTAACCCGCCAAAACTGGAAGTGTAATTCATAAGCATTATAAGGCATACTAATATGTCTGGATTTGATTAGATCTTTGATCAGCATGAAAATTATAACCCGATGCTACCTGAGCCTGATGAGCCATATGTATTAAATAGATTTTATGAGCCTTACATTAATAATTTAATGAGCCCAAGACCAAAAAAGCCCACATGATTGTGCCATTGTCCAATACATATATGAAATAGGCTGCTGCACATTACGCACAACAGAAAAACAGAAAAGCCCATAGATGTAGCTATATGCTCTATTGGGTAAATAAATGAAACTAGCTCCAGGCTAAAAAAAAATTGTACGAACTATATTAATGTACTGTATGGCATTATAATGTATTATATGGAATGGAATTATGCACATCGTTCAAACTATAGTAAAGCAGAAGCGATTCTGGTACTGCACATGCGGCCTACAAATTCACAAGTATAGGCTAGCGAATTCGATTTTAATTTTGAAATATAATAGGGCCTATTTGTATAATTAGTAGGCTGACGCATATATACCTTTCGTAATATTTCCCCTAATGTTATTAGCCTACCTCTTATTCGAGATGACAGCGGAGCACAGGTGCTTTCGTATTGCGCAAGAGACAGAGGCTATAAATTAGAAGCTTATTATTCATAACCCATCATTAGTTAGCTAAATATAAGGCTAATACTGCATTGAATGTATTACCTGAAAAGGGTAGCCTAGGACATCGATATATAGAGCTATATATTAATCTAGAATAGTATTATCTATTTTGGATGTAATGTGAATGGAGTTGATGAAGAGAGTGAGACTGTGAGAGAGTGCTCTCGTGAGCACTGATTTAAAGCAACGATATTCAATTGATAGGCTGTTTTAAAACTCTGCAGCTGCAATACAATTTTTTTAGGGGGTAGAATGGTGGGATGGAGGGATGAAGGAGTGGAGGGGTGTTTGGATGGCAGAAGGGCGGAAGCCATAAGGGGTGGTCCACTGACCCGTGAGAGATGGGCAGCGACAGCACATTCTGGTGCACACATTTCATCACATAATCTCGCCACTCTGCCATCCAAACAAACACATCCTCAAATCCACCCAAGTACATAACCCCCCCCCCCCCCCCCTCTCCCTCTTCTCCCCTCCAGGTCCAGACTGCCTTCTCTCAGTGTAAACATCACGCGCAACCAGAGAAGAGAGACAAGACTGAGAGGAAACCAACAATGTGCAAGGGGCTGGGGGTTAGGGTCGGAGACGTTGGGGTTGGGTGGAGGACATCTCTGTGCTCTTCAGCCTTCTTTAAAACTTGTGACTGTATTTACTCTGAGTATTGTTCAGAGTTCAGGGAGGATTCCAACAAACAGGCTAACCTAACATTACATACAAATTGGAATAGATGATGGTGCATTTTGATTATTCTGATTCTATAAATGCCACCTTTGAAGAAAACAATCACAAACATCAGAGTTTATCCTCAGTGCATTTTGACTCATACATAAGTTATATTATGTGTATGTGTGTGTGACAGACATTGAGTGACAGTGACAGCCACAATAACAGACGTTGAGTCATTCCTGTAACGTAACTGTAGCTTTCTAGGCATGGGTCCTGGGTTGTGACCTTGGTGGTACAATCATGTGACTGTTCTGGCATTAGCTAATGGCAGACCTGAGGCGGTGATCCGGTGTATCGGAGGGGTTGTCACTGACACCGGCGCTCAGTGACAGGCGTGCTCCGTCATCGGTTAAGGCCGTTTGCCGTGCTGAAACTGATAGGGCTCAAGTGCCACCAAGACAATCCACAGCGACATGTTATCCACACCATGTGTGTGTGTGTTTCTGGTGTACATTTTATGTTATGAAGACAGTGTCTTGACTCTCTTCCTCAGGTCTCTCTCTCTCTCATTCCAAAACCATGTCCATAAATATGGAGTTGGTCCCCCCTTTGCTGCTATAACAGACTCCACTCTTCTGGGAAGGCTTTCTACTAGATGTTGGAACATTGCTTCAGGGACTTGCTTCCATTCAGCCACAAGTGCATTAGTGAGGTCGGGCACTGATGTTGGGTGATTAGGCCTGGCTCACAGTCGGCGTTTCAATTTGTCCAAAAGGTGTTCAATGGGGTTGAGGTCAGGGCTCTGTGCAGGCCAGTCAATTTCTTCCACAACGATCTCGACAAACCATTTCTGTATGGACCTTGCTTTGTGCACAGGGGCATTGTCATGCTGAAACAGGAAAGGGCCTTCCCCAAACTGTTGCCACAAAGTTGGAAGCACAGAATTGTCTAGAATGTAATTGTATGCTCTAGCGTTGAGATTTCCCTTCACTGGAACAAAGGGGCCTACCCTAAACCATGAAAAATAGCCCAGACCATCTCCACCAAACTTTACAGTTGGCACTATGCATTCAGGCAGGTAGCATTCTCCTGGCATCCGCCAAACCCAGATTCATCGGACGGACTGCCAGATGGTGAAGCGTGATTCATCACTCCAGAGAACGCGTTTCCACTGCTCCAGAGTCCAATGGCAGCAAGCTTTACACCATTTCAGTCGACGCTTGGCATTGCGCATGGTGATCTTAGGCTTGTGTGCGGCTACTCGGCCATGGAAATCCATTTCATGAAGATTCCGACGAGCAGTTTTTGTGTTGAAGTTGCTTCCATAGGCAGTTTGGACTGAGTTGCAACTGAGAACAGAGCATTTTTAAGAGCTACACGCTTCAGCACTCGGTGGTCCCTTTCTGTGAGCTTGTGTGGCCTGCATCTAGACGTTTCCACTTCACAATAACAGCACTTACAGTTGACTGGGGCAGCTCTAGCATGGCAGAAAATTGACAAACTGACTTGTTGGAAAGGTGGCATCCTATGACGGTGCCACATTGAAAGGCACTGAGCTCTTCAGTACATGCCATTCTATGTTTCAATGTTTGTATGTGCTCGATTTTATACACTTGTCACCAACGGGTGTGGCTGAAATGGCCGAATCCACTAATTTGAAGGTTTGTACACATACTGTGTAGTGTGTACTGCATGTTAGGATCATGTCTGTCTGTATTAACAAGGTTGTCTGTGTATGTAGGTCATGTTTGTTTAAGAGAGGTTGTATGTAAATATGAGGCCCAGTGTAATTATGGTGTTGGGGAAGACAGTGGGGTGGGTTCCCATCACGTGCAGAGCGAGGGGAGATCAGGAACGACGGGAGGAAGAGGGGGAGGCACTCAGACAGAGAACAGGAAGATGGAGAGGAAGAGTTGCTGACGTGAATGAAGATGGAGTAGAAGGGGAGTTTTCCACAACAAATCAGTAAAGTGAGAGGCAGGGAAGAGGATAGAGAGATTAGAGTGTAGGTTGGGGTCACATCAGGTGGTTAGTGGTGGGAAGTCTCACTCCATTCATCACAATTCAGTCATTGTTATATGTACCTAGTTGTTTTATGTGTAGTTACACTGTGCCGCTGAGTAATTGCATTCTGGCTACAGCTACGTACAAAATGCCCTAACTACATATCATAGTGGCAACTTAACTACATGTCATTGGGGCAACCTAACTACATGTCATAGCATAAACTTAACTACATGTTATAGGAGCAACCTAACTACATGTCATAGCATAAACTTAACTACATGTTATAGGGGAAAGTTAACTACATGTCATAGGGGAAACTTAACTACATGTTAATAGGTAAACTTTGTGGGTCAGGGATCCAGACAAGATGATCTGTATTCAGTATGTGGGGTAAGTAAGAGGACATGTCACTGTGTGTCTGGAGCTTAGTGTGCTCCCTCTAGAGTCATGCTTGAGTAGTATAGCCTCTTAGCAGGAGGGACAGTGCAGAGTAGTATAGCCTCTTAGCAGGAGGGACAGTGCAGAGTAGTATAGCCTCTTAGCAGGAGGGGCAGTGCAGAGTAGTATAGCCTCTTAGCAGGAGGGACAGTGCAGAGTAGTATAGCCTCTTAGCAGGAGGGGCAGTGCAGAGTAGTATAGCCTCTTAGCAGGAGGGACAGTGCAGAGTAGTATAGCCTCTTAGCAGGAGGGGCAGTGCAGAGTAGTATAGCCTCTTAGCAGGAGGGGCAGTGCAGAGTAGTATAGCCTCTTAGCAGGAGGGACAGTGCAGAGTAGTATAGCCTCTTAGCAGGAGGGACAGTGCAGAGTAGTATAGCCTCTTAGCAGGAGGGACAGTGCAGAGTAGTATAGCCTCTTAGCAGGAGGGACAGTGCAGAGTAGTATAGCCTCTTAGCAGGAGGGACAGTGCAGAGTAGTATAGCCTCTTAGCAGGAGGGGCAGTGCAGAGTAGTATAGCCTCTTAGCAGGAGGGACAGTGCAGAGTAGTATAGCCTCTTAGCAGGAGGGACAGTGCAGAGTAGTATAGCCTCTTAGCAGGAGGGACAGTGCAGAGTAGTATAGCCTCTTAGCAGGAGGGACAGTGCAGAGTAGTATAGCCTCTTAGCAGGAGGGACAGTGCAGAGTAGTATAGCCTCTTAGTAGGAGGGACAGTGCAGAGTAGTATAGCCTCTTAGCAGGAGGGACAGTGCAGAGTAGTATAGCCTCTTAGCAGGAGGGACAGTGCAGAGTAGTATAGCCTCTTAGCAGGAGGGACAGTGCAGAGCAAATCTGAGTGAGTGTAAGAAGGGGAATTTAGCTACATGTAGATTAGACATTATGAGACCGATATTAAATTGGCTTAAACACTGAATCACTCTAAGTACAAGCCAATGTCACCCCCCTCATCCCACTGGAACCTGGATAATACCCAATTACCCACAGAACTAAAGAGGTGGAGGATGAAAGGAGGACAGAAGGGCAGAAAATAGGACGAGAAAATGAGGAGATGATGATTTGGCTGTTCTGAGCATGCTCAAGACAAAACAATTATGCCCAAATAACACAAATACACTCTGCTCTGTACACAAACGTTCTCCTGACCCATTGAACATACATTAATTAGTTGTGACTTGAACAGAACTCCCTGACCATCCATCCTCTTTGAGATACTTTTGGATTACTTTACCCTTAAGAAGCATTAGATGCATTTGGTGTCATTCATCATAGTGGTCTCTGACTTGTGGTGACTCGCTGAGTTGGAACAAACGTAAACGTGTGCCTCGTTGCTGAATTGAATGTCATTGTGAAAACAGAAACATGCCATTTATTTATTTATTTTATTTGAACTAGGCAAGTCAGTTGAAAACAAATTCTTATTTTCAATGACGGCCTATCAAAAAGGCAAAAGAACTCTTGCGGGGACGGGGGCTGGGATTAAAAACAAAAATATATAAATATTGGACAAAACACATACAAAACACAAAATCATAGAAGGGGCGTATGCACAGGTGGGCCCAGGCCCACCAACTCAGGAGACAGGTCACCCAATCAGAATGAGGAAAAAATGAATGTATTTTTTTAACGCTCTTTACTTGTCAGTGTTCCAAACGGGACATTATTTGTCTTTATACCTAAACAGAACAGATTCACTGAAATGACATTCACTCTCACAGGATGGGTAGCCAAAAATAACTAACTACCCCATAATGACAAAGCTAAAAGTTTTTTAGATTTTTTTTCAAATGTATTAAAAATAAAAAACATTTGCATAAGTATTTGCATAAGTATTCAGACCCTTTGCTATGAGATTAGAAATTGAGCTCAGGTGCATCCTGTTTCCATTGATCATACTTGAGACGTTTCTACAGCTTAATTGGAGTCCACCTGGTAAATTCAAATGATTGGACATGACTTGGAAAGGCACACACCTGTCTATATAAGGTCCCACAGTTGACAGTGCATGTCAGAGCAAAAACCAAGCCATGAGGTAGAAGGAATTGTCCGTAGAGCTCCGAGACAGGATTGTGTCGAGGCCCAGATCTGGTGAAGGGCACCAAAAAATGTCTGCAACATTGAAGGTTCCCAAGAACACTGTGGCCTCTATCATTCTTAAATGGAAGAAGTTTGGAACCACCAAGACTCTTTCTAGAGCTGGCTGCGTGGCCAAACTGAGCAATCGGGGGAGAAGGGCCTTGGTCAGGGAGGTGACCAAGAACCCCATGGTCACTCTGACAGAGCTCCTGAGTCCGCTGTGGAGATGGGAGAACTTTCCAGAAGAACAACCATCTCTGCAGCACTCCGCCAATCAGGCCTTTATGGTAGAGTGGCCAGACGGAAGGCACTCCTCAGTGAAAGGCACATAACAGCCTGCTTGGAGATTGCCTACATTGTGTGTAGATTGATGAGAGAAAAAAACGATTTAATAAATTTTAGAATAAGGCTGTGACTATACAAAATGTGGAAAAAGTGAAGGGGCCTGAATCCTTTCCGAATCCACTGTATAAAACTTGGTAAATTGTGTCATATTTTGCAGGAAATTAGCTTTAAAATAGCAACCGTTCCTCTCAGAACAGCATGAGATAAGCTATAAAACTGCACATTATTCTCTTTGCTCTTTGCCCCCAAAATGTATAAAATTACATTACGTTTGCTGAAATGCTAATATCGGTCCCATAACATGAATGGGATTTGTGCCACTAATGCTAAAACGTTAGCATTTGGAAACAGTGTCAGGGAAACTAAACCAAATAATGAGTTGCTGTCCTACCTTGTCCATAGACTGCTTACAGCAGGGGTAGGCAACCCTGTTCCTGGAGTGCCGCAGGTACTGCAGGATTTTGTTCCAACTAGGCACCATAGGTTAGTACTGCCCCCTTGTGGGACAAAATGTATACGGAATGTGCTCGATCTTCCACTGAACCCAGAGCCAGAGTGGAAATAAAGAGACGGGAACGTAGTTCAAATATCACCTCCATAACCATAACCGCATCACATCACGCAGAGACGCAGAGGGTGTCAGGCAGGCGGTCACTTCCTCCTCTCCACAGGAAGTGATCACAGCTAGTCGGTCAGCGAGCACCCTTCCACTGTACTTCTCTTTAATTAAAGCATTAAGGATTAAGACCATAACACATGCATCCACACCTCCTACCCACATGTAAAACTGTGATAAACAGGAAAACACCACCCCAATGTTCAAGAGAAAAAGAACAAGCCTTTATTAGAAGCTAGTAATAATATAATTACATCATAAAATAACCTAAAAAATCAAGAGAAATATGAAATGAACAGCTGAACCCAGAGCCAGAGTGGAAATAAAGAGACAGGAATGTAGTTCAAATATCACCTCCATAACCATAACCGCATCACCTCATGCAAATACTGCAGCATCCGAACACTAACAACATATTTACATACAAATACATCCCTGCTAAAGTGAATAAATCATAACAGCTCTGGGTCAATGGTCATACGTAACATTACACATTAATGATTGTACATAAAGTCAAAAAGTACAGAAAAATGCAAAAGTTCAAACAAACTGCCCCAGACAGACAGGCCTGTATAAAAGAGCTGCACTGTGAGAGGCCTCTCTGCTTTAAATACCCTCAACCAACAAACTATTCAATACAGCTTTTTTTTTTTTCAATACGTCTTGTTTCAATACAAGAAGTAAAATTACCCAACACAAGTCATATTGTTTGGGTTGCAGTTTGGTTGTGCCAAACTCGCCTATCCTTAACCTGACCCACCCTGCGACCTTCGTTACATTGCCAAAACCCTTCAAACAAAAAGACAGGTACCCTTCACTAACATCCTATCTCCCCTTGCATCAACACTTCTTGGTATCCATTTCAGATTGAACAACATGCTCTTTCTTCAGTTGCCACTAGATGCAACTTTGTTGGTATCAAATAAGCAAACAAGAATTGATAATGTGCTCTTAAGTCTTAAGATGAACTTCATCTTAAGACTGATTTGTATATCAGTTACATACAAATCTTAATGAAATACAAAATGGTAGCTATATGATGACTATTTTACTGAGTTGTTAGTCTAGCGAGGATATTGTTATGGTTTAGTATCCTCTGCAACAAAATGAAAAGTCAGAGGAACACTATTCTTTTTAAGTAGATAAAAAAAAGTAAAAGATACTTTCAATAATGAAGAGGCAAGACAGATGAAAACGTCTCTAGTTGTACACTGTTTGTTACATGTCATTTCTATACCTTAAAGTTAGCAGAATACTATGTATCTGAAACCAGCTAATCTGCCTCAATCGCAGTATAGGCTACAGTGAATCATTATTATCATCACAGACAAATAACAAAACCGATGTAGCCAAAATTTATATAAACTTGTTTTAAGACTAAACCACAACCCCTGCCACTCCTAAAAGTCTACATCATCTTCATCATCTTCTTCATTGTCATTGTCGTTACTCAGAGGGTGTCAGGCGGCGTTCACTTCTTCCTCTCCACAGGAAGTGATCACAGCTAGTCGGTCAGCGAGCACTCTGACGTCATTGAGCACTCTGACAGCGTGCGCTCTCGTGCGCTTCCCTGCCTCTCGCGCGTGGTGATGTAATTAAGCATGTCAATGGCGGTCACCACCCCGAATACCATCTGTCTAAGACAGGGCGAGCCGTCCTCCATGTCTAAACAGAGAGAGAAAGAGAGAGATGGTTATTATTACTATTGAGATAACAAAAGTTTGTGACGAAAGGTGAAGACACTGAAATGTGTCCTGCAAGGAAGAGATACGATCAATTATGTCAAATTACTTCTCCAATTAAACATATACTCAATATCATAAGTCCAAGAATTGGTAGATGGGAATGTTTTCCACAAAGGAAGTTGGAAACTAACTTCCCAAGCTCTTTATTCAAGGAAGCAATAGTTGGTAATTACGCCAAATCAAATCTTGTCAGTTTACATGAAGTTATGGAACTAGCTTCCTGTTTTTGAGAGACAGGGTTAGGGTTAGGTCCAAACGAGAGCTTTCAGTGTAACATTTCTAGTGTTGATTCAGGAGTTAAATTAATAACCAGTGTTGAGTGTGAGAGTGTGATTGTGTCAGTTTTACTCTGTTGAGAGTAAAACATTCCCATCAAAACCATGCCCATCATGCTCTACTGCAGCTAGATTTTTTAAAGATTGTTTTTAATGTGTTTTTGCATGTACAGTGCATTAACTGATTGATTGATTCATCTTATGCTACACAAAGATAAATAACATACATTTTTCGAAACAGTCAGTTAGATTTATTGCACCCGTTACTTAAATGGTTGTTCCAGTTTAAAATGGTTTAGGTAGTCTCCTTTATGTCACGGTCGTGAGGAAGGGAACGAGGCGCAGGAGAGGGGATGACGACCGGTCCCGGACTGGGCACCGGTGGAGCAGACTGCTCTGGCACTGGAGCGGGGCTGGACGGCAGGTCCTGTTTAGACCCCGGCCCAGTGGAAAGCCCCAACCTCGGAGCAGGTCTGGACGCCGTGCCAGACGTGTCGCTGGGCTGGCTGGCGGCCCCGGATTGGACACTGGCGCACTGAGGAGCTCCAGCTCCCGAGCGGGACTGAACGGCGTGCCCACCCTGGGCACCGGCGTGGTGAGGATCTCCGGCTCCCGAGTGGGACTGAACACCGTGCCCACATTGGGCACCGACGCAGAGGAGAGCTCCAGCCCTGTAGCCGGACTGGCTGCCGGTCCCGGACTGGGCACCAGCGTGGAGAGGAGCTCTGGCTCACGAGCGGGGCTGGACACACGCACCGGGGTTTGGGTGCGGGGAACCGGCACAGGTCGTACCGGACTGGAAAGATGCACTGGAGGCCAGGTGTGTGAAGCCGGCACTGGAGGCGTCGGGCTGGACACACGCACTGGATTTCTGGTGCGAGGAGCCGGCACGGGTCTTACCGGACTGGGGAGACACACCGGTGGTCTGGTGCGTGGAGCCAGTCCGGCACTGGAGGCGTCGGACTGGGCACCAGAACGGAAGACGGCTCGAGTGCTGAAGCCGGACTGGACGCCGTGCCCAGCCTGGGCACCGGCACAGATGATGGCTCCAGCCATTTAAATCGGGCTGGCTACCGGTCCCGGACTGGGCACCGGTGTGGCGAGGAGCTCCGGCTCCTTGACCTCCTCCTTTTCCCCTTCATGGAAGAGGAGAGCCAGCCGCTCCTTCCAGATCGCCAGTCTAGCTTCAAAACTGTCCTCCTCCTCCATCCTCCGAACGTGGGGGTTGGACTCGGTCACGGGAGGAAGGACCACCCAGGCTCTCCACCACTTCGCCTATACCTCCCTCGGCCGATCATAAAATCTCTCCGGCGTCTTCCGGTTATCTGCGGAAGTGGTGGGCGCTGATCTACCAGCCTGGAGTGGCATACCGGAGGTCGGTTGCGTGGAGCCGGCACAGGGGTCCCGGGCTGGGCACATGCACTGGATGTCGGGTGCGGGAAGCTGTCGCTGGACGTACAGGGCTGGAGCGCACTGGAGATCTGGTGCTGGGGCCGTAAACCGAACGCATCCTCTCGTCGTCTTCCTTGTCATACCCAAAATATCTCCTCAGCCGCTCCTCCTCCTTGTCCCTTAGTCAGACCCTGACACTTTACCTATGTTCCAAACACTGACAGTCATTCTGAATGCAGGTGAATAAAAATTCTCTGGCTAGATTCCAATAAGAATTACATCAAATTTTGCAAGCCAGCATAATGTGACTTGCAGGCCTGATGTGGCCTGTAAATCAAACATGGCCATCAAAGTATTTCTTTATGATATACTGTATGTAACGTATTGTCATAAACAGTTCAATTTTAATGATAACATTAGCCTACAGTAGAAACTCACTTGGTGAAGTCAACAGGTCTGAAAATGAATGCATTAAACAACCATGTCTCTGTCCCTAACAAACACAGTCATGGGTGGTAACTCTACAATTCACTCGAAAAAGGCAAAGCATGTTGATGGGTATGTGGCTAAATGGGGACGTGGATTTGCATTAGTTATTTTTGGCCACCCAAGAGTAGAAGTGTTTTACCAGTTTAAGTGGTCTATGGTTATGATGATTAAAGTTTGAGCAAGTCTGCTGCCAGTGCTGAAGTCTTTGTACTGTAAATGCTTACACAAGAGCATGTGGCAATAATGACTTGTAAATATTATTGTAATGTCCTTAACCCAACACTGAATGACCTTGTCGAGAAATACAGGCCTCTTGGTGTAATGGTTAAAAATCCTATATGATGGGTGATTGCATATCCCCATTGGTGCAAACTATATACACTTCCTAGTGTTAAAAATACTTTATAAGGTGTTATTACAAAACACTGAAAGTGTTAATTCCCTAACAATGAAAAAGTGTAACAGCGTCAGCACTAAGCACGGTGTTCATTTAACTCGAAAGTGTGGACCCGTATAGACACTGGCCCAGTGTTAAATTGAATACTGTCAGTGTTGATTTAACACTGGAGAATTTGCGGTGTACCAATGAGTATAAACAAAATAAATGTTGAAAGTACTTTGTCCTCTGATGAAGATGTGGTGGTGAGTTGACAAAAACAGTATGACCTATTAAGCAAAGTCCCCATGTCTGTCATTACACAGCAGTCTGGGTATTGCACCATTCTACTGGTGGCCAGGCACTTCCAGGCACACAGTCACCAAAACACCACAGGTGGACTTTGCCACCCAACACACACCTTGTTTACCTACTAGACCAGAACACTGCCAGGAAACAAAGCTGATGCAACAGGGCCTGAGAGCAAGCTAATCAGATGTATAGAGAGACATGAGGAAAACAACCGCCACGTTGCTTCTTGCTGGGCTGTTGTTCGTTATGGTAGTGGACAGGTGATACGGTTGCTGTCGGTTACCTGGAGAGGAACCAAGGGGCACTTTATCAACAACCCCTGACCCTGTAGGATGGACAGCTCTGTGTTTTCAACATAGCACATTTTCAGGCGAACTGAACGCACCTCAGGTGTTTCTAGGAATGTTCTTCTCTACTGTCTGACAGAGGTAACTAGCGGTGGTGGAAAAAGGACAGAGTGGGGGTTATAAAAGGTGGGAAGAAAAAGATGCCATTGGTGAGATAAGATACAAAAATAAGAAAAAGAGCGAGAGGAACAATAGGATGAAGCAATACAAGAAGAGTAGGTGTGATAAGAGGAAGTGAGAGTGAGAAACAGGAAGACAGAAAGATGAAGGTGATAAAAGAGAGGAGAAGAGGAAGGAGGGGTTAACTTACATTGGATCTGCTCATGCACCACCAGGGCAAAGTGATCTGTCTCCAGGATACGGGACAGCTTTCCCAGGTTATCTGTCAGTCGCACCTGAGGGGGACAAATGAGAATTAGGAAACCCTACTCGGTGATAGACAAATAGCTTTCAAACAAAAGATTAAGAGCTTACAGCTGAGTCGAAGTGTGAGGGCATCTAGGTGAGGTGACTGACCTGTTTGAATTGTTTGTAAAGAACCTTGGCGACAGGGTCAGAGGCCTTGACCTTCCCAGCCAGTACTGAAGACAACATATTGCCCAGGGTAACCATCCCTAGGATCATGCTACGCAGACAGAGTGAGAGAGGATATGGCAATTATTATTATGACAACTGAATACAGGCAATGTTTTGTCAATACTAATCAATGTTTTGTCAATAACAATACTAATGTTATGTCAACATTTACACAATCAGGTACATTGGCACATGGCCTCTATAACAACCAGGTAACTGTGGTAACCAGGTAAAGGCGTACCCGGACTCATCAACTACGGGTGCCTGGTCGAAGGCCTTCTCCTTGAGGATCTTGATGGTCATCTTGATGTTGACTGAGGGCAGCACAGTGAGGGGGGCACATAGGTTCAGAGCCTGCAGACTCAGGTTCCACCACCAGGGTTTGGACACCATCAGGTCTTCTGGGGTTAGGAAGCCCTTATCACACATCCAGTTGTCACTCAGGAACTTAGACCTGGGGGGTAGGGGTTAGAACTGGGTCAGAATTGGTCTTACCCAAGGCTCATATCTCTGTTAAATCACAGGTACTACATACCCCATAAAAAAAAACCTTGGAATATCAATTCTCCTTCTCCCTACATTTAACTTGCCCCCTATCCTCCTTTTCCCCTCAACCTGTCTCCATTCCACTCATCCCCCTCTCTAGTTGCTTACATGTAGTTGCGGATGGAGTCAGGCAGGATGACGACACAGCGTTGTCCCTCCTTCAGCTCTGTGGCCATTCTAACTGCTGCAGCCATGGCTGTGCCTGAACTACCTCCTACAGACAGACAGACAGACAGACAGACAGACAGACAGACAGACAGACAGACAGACAGACAGACAGACAGACAGACAGACAGACAGACAGACAAAGTTAGACCATACAGTACTACACAGAGACAGACAAACTATTAGAGAATTATGCTTTTTGGGAGCACCAGTCATTGTGTGTGATGTCAACCTACCGCAGAGAAGCCCCTCCTCCCGGATCAGCATGCGTGACATGGCAAAGGACTCCTCGTCATTGGACTTATACCACCTGTCAATTACCTGCACACCACAGAAACATTAATATGCATTCTACCATAGCACACATATACAACATTCAGTATGTATAGATTATGATTCATATTCCTTCCACATGCAATTTGAACACACATTTGAGTTTAAGCTGTTATACTGTATATTATTGTAGATCTTACTGTATACAGAATAGAAAACAGCACCACCACAGCTCAAGTCAGGAGGTCACTGTCACACACTCACAGATCTGTCCAGTACGGTGGGGATGAAGTCGTATCCGATACCCTCCACCTCGTACTGGGTCTTATGTGTCTTGTTCAGCTCCTCTGGCTCAGCCAGGATGGAACCCTCAGGGTCCACGCCCACGATCTACACACAACAACACTGTTAATTAACAACTACAGTACATCAAGAAGTCAAAATAACATGGTAATAAATACATCACACACAAAGGTAAAGCAAAGGCAAGTTAGGCAACTGTTTGAACTTTACTTTATCAATTTGAGATACATTTTAGGGCTTTATATACCAGTGGCAGGCTCAATATTATTTTATGTTCCAACTTTATGACTTAGCTCAATAAGCTACTCTACATGACCAAAAGTATGTGGACACCTGCTCATCGAACATCTCATTCCAAAATCATGGGCATTAATATAGAGTTGGTCCCCCCTGTGCTGCTATAACAGACTCCACTCTTCTGGGAAGGCTTTCTACTAGATGTTGGAACATTTCTCAGGGGACTTGCTTCCATTCAGCCACAAGCATTATTGAGGTCGGGCACTGATGTTGGGCGACTAAGCCTGGCTCACAGTTGGCATTCCAATTCATCCCAAAGGTGTTCGATGGGGTTGACGTCAGGATTCTGTGCAGGCCAGTCAAGTTCTCCCACACTGAACTCGACTAAACATTTCTGTATGGACCTCACTTTGTGCACAGGGGCATTGTCATGCTGAAACAGGAAAGGCCTTCCCCAAACTGTTGCCACAAAGTTGGAAGCACAGAATCGTCTAGAATGTCATTGTATGCTGTAGCGTTAAGATTTTCCTTCACTGGAACTAAGAGGTCTAACCCGAACCATGAAAAACAGCCCCAGACCATTATTCCTCCTTCACCAAACTTTACAGTTGGCACTATGCATTGGGGCAGGTAGCGTTCTCTTGTCATCCGCCAGATTCGTCATCGGAATGATAGATGGTGAAGCGTGATTCATCACTCCAGAGAACGCGTTTCCACTGCTCCAGAGTCCAAAGGCGGTGAGCTTTACACCACTCCAGTCGACGCTTGGCATTGCGCATGGTGATCTTAGGCTTGTGTGCGCCTGCTCGGCCATGGAAACCCATTTCATGAAGCTCCCGGCGAACAGTTCTTGTGTTGACGTTGGCGGTCCCGTTCAATGAGCTTGTGTAGCCTACCACTTTGCGGCTGAGCCGTTATTGCTCCTAGACATTTCCTCTTCACAATAACAGCACTTACAGTTGACCGGGGCAGCTCTAGCAGGGCAGAAATTTGACGAACTGACTTATTGGAAATGTGCCATCCTATGATGGTGCCACGTTGAAAGTCACTGACATCATCAGTAAGGCCATTCTATTGCCAATGTTTGTCTATGGAGATTGCATGGCTGTGTGCACGAATCCACTCATTTGAAGGTGTCCACATATTTTTGTATATATAGTGTATATCCCTGTGGATCTTAAATTAACGTTGTTGCTAAAAACATTCAGCTTAATTAATTTGGAATTGTCTCTACAAGACAAAGTACACTGGGCATGGCGATAACATACTAGTCAGATTGCCTTCTTATAGATCTTGTGCCCTACCTTGATGTTGGGGCATCTCTCCTTCAGCTTGCGGGCGATGCCAGTGATGGTGCCACCTGTGCCAGCTCCTGCCACTAACATGTCCACCTTACCTGTGGCGCAGAAAGATGTCTATTAGTACTGTAGTAGGGAAAGGGTATTCTTCAACTCAATTTCGCCATCACACACACACACACACACACACACACACACACACACACACACACACACACACACACACACCATCGCACTGCTCCAGAATCTCCTCGGCAGTGGTGTCGTAGTGGGCCAGGGGGTTGCTAGGGTTACGGTACTGGTCTAGGATGTGAGAGTTGGGAATCTCATTCTTCAGACGCCAGGCCACGCCCACGTGGGATTCCGGCGAATCAAAGCGGGCGGCGGTGGGGGTACGCACGATCTCCGCCCCCAAGGCTCTCAGCACATCCACCTGGGAACACAAGACCAGATTACAGTTAGTTCCATAAAAAATGCCATGCACGGACACACATGCACATGCACAAACGTGCACAATCACACAACAGCCTCACCTTCTCCATGCTCATCTTCTCAGGCATGACGATGATGCAGCGATAGCCTTTAACTGCAGAGGCAAGGGCCAGACCAATACCTGCAGCACAAAGAAAGAGAGAGAGAGAGAGGACAGGTGTAAATACAGGTGTGAATATCTGCAGGTCATGCACAACACAGGGCTACAGTGGATCCTAATGTCAAAGGTAGGCTGGGAGGTCTCAGTGACCACAACATTGCACCCCAGTCAAAGGATTTATGTTTGTGTTACGCATAATCACAAACCAAAAAAAAAATAACATAAATCCTTTGACTGGGGTGCAATCTTTCTGCTGTGAGTCACATATCCAGTTCCACAGAGAGAGCCTTATGTGTATTGATAAATGTGGTGGTGGAATGTGTCGATAAGAGACGCTGGAGTTGAGTGGAGTTGGATTCTCTCTCACACGTACCTGTGTTGCCAGAGGTGGGCTCGATGATGGTGTCTCCTGGTTTGAGGATCCCAGCTCTCTCTGCATCCTCCACCATCCTTAGACTGATACGGTCCTTCACACTGCCCCCTGCGTTGAAGAACTCACACTTGGCCACTACACACACACACACACACACACACACAAACCGAAAGAGAAAAAGAGAGGGTGGTAACATCATGTGTGAGGAAATGTTAAATTATAAATATGTACTGCGCTGGCTCATGTTATCATGTTATTTTGTACTTAAGTGTGGGATATTAAGAACATTTGGGCAAAACAAACCCATTTAGAAAACACTTAATACCACAGAAAAGACTCAAACTAAAATCCCCCTGTGTACAAGTTAACTATAAAGCCCTTAACAACACTAGGGACTACAGTAGAAGTTGCCCCAAACAGGGGGAACCAGGGGAAGAGACGAGCCCCCATGAGCTGATTTGTTAAATTTCAGGTTGGAGGGGGGATGGGGGGTCGTCCAAAGGTCCACAGTGTCGCACACATACCACACCCACTCTCCCCTTCACACGTATACAAGTACAATAGCCGATTGGCACAGATTCCAAACTGCCACAAATCCACTATGGACAGCCAAAAAGTAAATCTGAATCACGTGAAAATCAATAGAAGTACCATGGAAACAGGCCTCTTTGTCCCACTAAGCCATGTGAATCAACCAGAGATTGACTCTAAACAATTAGGCCCATAAAAAACACTCACGGGCGAGAGGGGAGAGATTTAGACCGAGGACCGTGACATGGTTCACATGCAGTGAACTCAAACACCCCCCACATGGAGGGTGGTACAAAATGGCACTATTATTAACAGTCTGGTATTCTTGTACTTTACCCGTCATTGGTCAACTGTACCAATCAATCAGAGAAAAAACAAGGGTCTGTCTGAGCTAGCTAGTCGGCGTGCAGAATAGCTGGTCCTTAACAAGATGCTATAGGTAACGACAGAAACATTTCCCTCAGAATCGACATCCTGACTTCCCAAACCTTATGACTGTCACAATCCTGCCTAGTGACACCTGATACAAGACCTTTCCCCTCTCCTAACCCCCTCCCACCCCACCCCTTGCTACAGTGGCCCTCAGAAGGTTACCTATTCCCACAGAACAGAGGGTCTTTCAGGTGACCATACACCCCTCCAACCTACCTCAGACAGTATAACAAAGGGTAACCGTTCACAGCTAAACTGTACTACAGGAGTCTAAATAACCTCCTCTTCCTCGATCTTGCACTCTTCTTTGGTCAATTATTTGATTCTCCCTCACTTCTATTTTATCCCTCTGTCTTTATTTCATCACCATGTACTCATTTCTGATTCCATCTCTTTCTCCCTCTCTCCATTTCTCATAACCCTTCTCATAACCCTCACAGAAAATGTGAGTTTAAAATGACACAGCCAGATAAGTTACTGTATCATGTTGGCACAAACAAGGAAGTGCAAATACAGACTGTCTTTATCTGGTTGTCTTTTGGCTAGTGTCAATATGCTCAGTGGGTGTCATGCTGTGTGTGTTGACAGTGTGTCATGCCGTCAAGGTTGACTGTGTGTGTGTGTGTGTGTAAATACTCACAGAGTTCACAATTAAGGCCAAAGGCTTTGGGGATCTTGTTCATGCGGACCAGAGGAGTGTCTCCGATCTTCCCGAGGATGTTGGGTAGAATGCTGGGGGCTTCAGTCCTGAGAGGCGAGTATGGGATGGAGACTCAGTTATGAGGCAAAATCAATATACACAGAAAAAACATGGATCACTCACAAATAGCCAAGGAAACAAAGCAAAAACAAAATACAAATAAAATTAAAATGATTTGTCACATGCTTCGTAAACATGTACTTTTGCTCCAGAGTACAGTCGTGGCCAAAAGTATTGAGAATGACACAAGTATTGGTCTCCACAAAGTTTGCTGCTTCAGTGTTCTTAGATCTTTATGTCAGTAGTTACTATGGTACACTGAAGTAGAATTACAAGTATTCCATAAGTGTCAAAGGCTTTCATTGACAATGACTTTCAGTTTATGCAAAGAGTCAATATTTGCAGTGTTGACCCTTCATTTTCAAGACCTCTGCAATCCGCCCTGGCATGCTGTCAATTAACTTCTGGGCCACATCCTGACTGAAAGCAGGGCATTCTTGCATATTGTGAAGAAGAGCAATAACGGCTCAACCACAAAGTGGTAGGCCACAGAAGCTCACATAACGAGACTGCCGAGTGCTGAAGCATATAAAAATCATCTGTACTCAGTTGCAACTCACTACAGAGTTCCAAACGGCCTCTGGAAGCAAAGTCAGCACAATAACTGTTTGTCGGGAGCTTCATGAAATGGGTTTCCAAGGCCGAGCAGTCGCACACAAGCCTAAGATCACGCAATGCAAAGCGTCGGCTGGTGTAGTGTAAAGCTTGCCACCATTGGTCTCTGGAGCAGTGGAAACGCATTCTCTGGAGTGATGAATCCCACTTCACCATTTGGCGGTCCGACAGACTAATCTGGGTTTGGCGGATGCCAGGAGAACGCTACCTGCACCAATGCATAGTGCCAACTGTAAAGTTTGGTGGATGAGGAATAATGATCTGGGGCAGTTTTTCATGGCTCTGACTAGACCCATTCTAGACGATTCTGTGCTTCCAACTTTGTGGCAACAGTTTGGGGAAGGCCCTTTCCTTTTTCAGCATGACAATGCCCCCGTACACAAAGCGAGGTCCATACAGAAATGTTTTGTCGAGTTCAGTGTGGAAGAACTTGACTGGCCTGCACAGAACCCTGACCTCAACCCCATCAAACACCTTTGGGATGAATTGGAATACTGACTGCGAGCCAGGCTTAGTCGCCCAACATCAGTGCCCGACCTCATTAATGCTTGTGGCTGAATGGAAGCAAGTCCCCTGAGAAATGTTCCAACATCTAGTAGAAAGCCTTTTCCAGAAGAGTGGATGCTGTTATAGCAGCACAGGGGGGACCAACTCCATATTAATGCCCATGATTTTGGAATGTTCGACGAGCAGGTGTTCATATACTTTTGGTCATGTAATGTATCTTCTTGAATGTTGTTACAGTTTTGTAAGATGGAAACTTGTGTAACTTAGCTACTTTTGTAACAGGGTAACCTCTGTATCATGAAATCTTTGGGACAGAGAGTTTTGTAACATGGTACTGTAGCCTCTGGATTCTGTTTGTCAGTGAGACAAACACGCTTGTGCATGTAGCAGCATGTAGTAGAGTTGTTGATGCCTTATAAAACAACTTAATTTTTCAAGTGGAGAGATTACTGTGTCCAACAGCCAGACTGTGCCAGAGAAATGCCAGGCCCTCAGCATGAGTCTACCACGCCCACATACCCTTTTCCCTAGGCCAAAATCCCAGCTCACTTCAGTGTTGATGGAAACAAACCTAAAATTGCCATGTCATGGTGAAACACCAAACATCTCCTGCCCAACCCTTCCTCCCTCCCAGGTCCTTTTTGTGTCATTCAGTTGTGTCATTATGCAGGAAAAACAACAACCTGCTTTTAATGTTGCTGCTCAACAAAAATAGAAACATAAAAGCACATGGTGCTAGGCTATCTTGGTTCTTTGTTCTCCTTTCTAGTGAAGCAAGCTGGTGACTATATCTTAGCTACGCAAGGGAAATGAGTGGAGTCAGTGGACTATGTAAACTATAGGTGTTCAAAGAGGAGGGAGGATGAGCAGAGTATGTGGAAATACTGTGGTTCTGCTATGAAGATGTGACTCATCGGCTGAAATCTATGCAAATACTGTTCATAAGTTTGTGACTCACAGTGCAGAGTGGCAGTGAGGAGACTCAGCGGAAGACCCTCCCAGTTTCCAAGTGCATTTGCTGGGCAAGTCAGGACGGATCCAATGCCTCTCTTCCACGCCTGTGGCTGCCTTCTCCAGGTCATTCTCTCCCTCGTCCCCGTTCACATGGACCGACCCGTTCTGGGCCTTATGGCCAGCACTGTCCCTGTTCACTTGAGCCGATCCATTCATGGAGAACTTGTGGCCGTTCAACATGGCTTCTCCGTTGACCTTGGACCCCCCATTCAAAATGGCGGCCACTCCGTTGGCCTGTGCGTTGCGGAGTTTGGCTGCGTGGGGGCAGACGGAGGGCACGGGGCCCATAGAGTCTGTGCTGGAGGGAACCGACGACATGGCTCACCTGAGAGAGAGAGAGAGAGAGAGAGAGAGAGAGAGAGAGAGAGAGAGAGAGAGAGAGAGAAAAGAGAGAGAGAGAGAGAGAGAGTGAGAGTGAGAGTGAGATAGAGAGTGACTATGTCAGACAGACAGACAAATAGTAACTGACAGATATAGGTAGCCTTCTCAGCTAATATGCAGATCTATGAAAAAGAACACTCACTAAATGTGGAGGTTAAATTCTGTTACATAACAAGGACAGGCCAGAAAATGTTCAGGTGAATACTGCCATGGAGAATAGAATGCTCCCCCACAGGTCTACACACTGCAACCCAGACTTTCACACAGGTAGCCTATATAGGCTACACACTGTAGAGACTAGAGTGTAAAGCACGAAAAATCGGTCTCTGCCGTTAGCTCTCTTTTTAAGAGGGCCGTTCTAAGATAGCTGGGCAACGATTAGCCTAGCTCTGCATACACAGACACACATGACTTATCCTGATTACTCTACTGGATAACAACGACAACTCTCCCTTTCTGTACAGCATGACCAGATAAGCAAAGTACTT
Organism: Thymallus thymallus; assembly: GCA_023634145.1. Lineage (NCBI taxonomy): Eukaryota > Metazoa > Chordata > Actinopteri > Salmoniformes > Salmonidae > Thymallus > Thymallus thymallus. The sequence continues at coordinate 21,798,121 of CM042407.1, forward strand.
TTTGAAATAGCAGTCTTCTCAGGAATTGCAGGTGGGAACGATCTTGTAGAAAGCCTAACAGGTCAAAATGGACAGCCTGTACAGCAACTTTGACCAAACAAATGTCCAATGTGGGAAACAATGATGCTCTGTCCAGGGTTCATTTGTAAATTGTTCATACTCAGCTGGATTGACCGTCTGTATTCAAGAGCACTAAAACAAGCAAAACACATTTTAGTCCCTTACTCAACTGTATAATTTTAAGGCTCTTGTATTTCTGAATGTTTTAAAAGCCTTCTCATCCCTACTCTCGTGACTGACAGACTATGACGTGATAATCAGTAATCACATATAAAGCAAAAGGGTCCAGCAAAGTAAGACATTCTTACTAAATTGATGGAGTTCAAACTCATAAATCAAGATAATCTTGTACAGATCCAACGCACTTAACATTATCTTAGCTTGCAAACACCAAATCACCTACTAATCTCACTACAACCCCCCTCCAGGTCTCCCTCTCCTCCAACCCTAGCCACTCAGCCACTACCCTGATGGTCATGCGCTGTCGCAATCTTCTCCTTCCTGATTCTGCCTCTTCGACCTTATTATCCTCCCTTTCCACATCCTATGACTCGCACTATTCCCTTTACTCCCGGCCGGCTCGGCCCTCCAATCCTGCTCTGTGGCTAAGTGACTCATTGCAAGCTTACAGAACAGGGCTGAGGGCAACTGAGCAAAGATTTGGAAAAACTAAATTTCCAGAGGACCTATCATCTTTTCACTCTACTGCTGCTAAAGCCACTTTCTATCACTCTAAATATCAAGTTTCTGACTCTAACCCTAGGAAACTCTTTTCTTCCTTAATCCTCCACCCCCGCCCTCCTCCCTCCTCCCTCTCTACGGACGACCCTCTCTGACGACATCCACTCCACATTCACTCAGCCAATTGAATCCACTGGTCCCACTCACACAGAACTACCTTACACCTTGACCTCTTTTTCTCCCCTCTCTCTCCAGATGAAATCCTATGTCTAGTGAGGTCCGGCACCCGACAACCTGCCTGCCCGCTTGACCCCATCCCCTCTCCAGACCATCTCTGGAGACCTTCTCCCATTCTTCACTTCCCTCATCCACTCATCACTGACTGCAACTTCAAAATGGCCGAAGTCACTTCCCTCCTTAAGAAACCAACACTCAACCCATCTGATGTCAAGAACTACAGACCGGTATCTCTGACAAATCTGTCGCCATCTCTCTTAGAACAATCGTCTTGACCCTAACCAGTCAGGCTTCAAGATGGGTAACTCAACTGAGACTGCTCTTCTCTGTGTCAAGGAGGCTCTCCGCACTGCCAAAGCTGACCCTCTCTCCTCTGTTGTCATCCTCCTAGATCTATCTTCGACGCCGTGAACCATCAGATCCTCCACTCCACCCTCTCAGGGCTGGATGCCTCAGGCTCTGCACACTCTTGGATTGCATCCTACCTGGCAGGGCGCTCCTACCAGGTGTCATGGAGAGGATCTGTGTCAGCACCACATACTCTCACTAATGGTGTCCCCCAGGGCTTGGTTCTAGGCCCTCTCCTCTTCTCACTATATACAAAGTCACTCGGCTCCATTATATCCTCACATGGTCTCTCCTATCACTGCTATGTGGATGACACTCAACCTTCCCCTCTTCTGACACCAATTGGCGACACGCATCTCTGCGTGCCTGGCAGATATCTCAGCTTGGATGTCGACCCACCACCTTAAGCTCAACCTCAACAAAATGGAGCTGCTCTTCCTCCTGGGGAAGGCCTGCCCGCTCCAAGACCTCTCCATCACGGTTGACAACCCCAAGGTGTCCCCCTCCCAGAGTGTAAAGACCCTGGACATCATCCTGTCGTTCTTTGCAAACATCAAAGTAGTGACTCGCTTCTGCAGGTTCATTCTCATTCATTAGAACATCCGTAGAGTACGACCCTACCTCACACAGAATGTGGCGCAGGTCCTAATCCAGCCACTTGTCATCGCCCATCTAGACTACTGCAATCAAACCCCTGCAACTTATCCAGAATGCTGCAGCCCGCCTGGCGTTCAACCTTCCCAAATTCTTCCATTTCACCCCGCTCTTCCGCACAATCTACTGGCTTCCAGTCGAAGCTCGCATCCACTAGAAGACCATGGTACTTGACAACGGAGCAGCAAGAGGAACTGCACCTCCCTACATTCAGGCCCTGCTAAAACCCTACAACCCAACCCAAGTAATACGTTCTGCCACCTCTGGTCTCTTGGCATTTCGTGAACTACAGTAACACTAGAACTACAGTAACACTAGAACTACAGTAACACTAGAACTACAGTAACACTAGCACTTGACTCTTTTACTTCTTACTACCTCTGACTTTTCTGATAGCTACATTATTGAGGAAAAACATACTATGACTGTGATATGTGGTTATCCCACCTAGCTATCTTAAGATGAATGCACTAACTGTAAACCACTCTGGATTAGAGTGTCTGCTAAATAACTCAAATGTAAATGTAATGTAGCAACATCAGAAAACAACCATAGAAATGTTCCACAGCTAACTCTAGCTCTGGGTGAAGAACAAGGTCACCTTCACAGTGCAGATCATCCTGTCCTTTTGCTTACTACTACCCAGCAGGCAAGAAATTATTGAGTCACCCGTGACCCACACAGACAAGACTGCGTACTTGTGCGTACTTCAGTATGAGGCTGCAGCGAACACACCCAGGAAACGTAAACGTTCTGAGCTTTAGTTTCTTAAGTTACAGACACTGATGTTGGGAAGACCAACACATCAACACCACCTTTTACTACAGATACTATTAATAGTCTAGGTGTGCTCTTTTGACTACCTCAATAAAGCAGGGGTGTTGGTGTTTGGCCCTACAACACGACCCCCCAACAACGGCTGGGGCTGTGGGGAGAGAGAGACCACATGGGGATATGGGTGCCCATGTGCTGTAACAGATACTGAGTGGGAGAACACACAGTCTGCAGAAAGTGATACTGCCCATTCCAATGTGTGTGATGCAGGGCTCTACAGTGCTACCATTTTAGTTGCATATGCTCCTAAACAAAACACCATTGCCCCTAGGAGAAAGAATCACATCAATAATATGTTTTATAATTATAACTATAACTGCAGCCTCTGAGTGCCGTAGAGAATACACTGAGTGCAGATTCATGAGAGTCATACTTGCACCAGTTTTAGCCCAAACTGTTCAAATATTATGACCCAGATTACCGGCACATCGTTTTTTTTTTTATTTCTATTGCGTATTGGCGGGACCACATTTTACTTTTATAGACCATGTTGCAGGCCGTTCTAAAACTAATCACGAGCCACTTACCTTGTTCAGTCATGTTACAGCATTAGCTAGCTAGCTAACAACCTGGTAACCACAGATGGACGTTATCATAATCTGGATTGATCATGTCAATATCATACTTTCAAAATATTAGCTAGCAAGCTAGACAAGCAGTCCTCATTATGAATCACGTCGACAATCTACTGGCAAATCCTTTTCAATCCGAGTCATATGAAGAGAAATTATAGATAAAATGTATCAGTGCTCATCAGTCATTGGACATAAACATTACACAAGTCGGAAATTGCAAATTCAACAATGAGTGGTTTGGAAGGAATCAGTGGATAACTGCTAGCATCGCAAAAGCAATAACTATTTTGCTTCCCCTGCCTGCTATTCGGTGGAGTGGGTGTGTGGTCCAAGTCTGGGTTTAAGGATGTAAAACATCTGTCTGAAAGGGTCTCTTTTCCAAGCTAAAAATGATAAACATTCACACGCAACACCATGGGCCAGAAAAGGTTGAATACATTGGCCATGCTGTCAATCCAGCATGACATCTGCGGTGTTCAAAACAACTGGAAACCCGGAACAGGGAAATCTCAGACTTCAGTGCGTTCAAGACAAAAAAGAAAAAGGAGCAAAAAACGAGCTCCGACTGGGAAAATATGTATTGAACACAGTGCGTAAACAGTGAATTCTCTGAGAACTGTACCACTTTAGAATAGCCTATCTATAGGTCAGGGATAGGAAACTTTGAAAAGGTCGGGCCCCCCCCCAAAAAAATAAGAATTAATCATTGAGGGGCCGCAGTGGCTTGCGGGTCTGTGTACCCATCCATCCATCCATGACCACACATGAAGTCAGAGCCAGTCCTAGCCTTTTGGGGGCCCTAGGCTACATTTTGTTGGTTGCCCCCTCCCGCCTTGCAAGCAAAACATTTTAGCGGCCCCCCTCTTGACAGCGAAGAGAATTGATCCGGGGCCTACAAAAGGTGGCCACCAGTTGCCCATCCCTGCTATAGGTAAACTGATTAGGGCTTTCTGAATGTTCAAGTAAGCCTATGCAGACTAATTGACGTCTTACGCATTTTCCAAGGATTATATTAGTTTTTATTGTACTTCTTTAACCATTATTTTACCAGGTAAATTGACTGAGAACACATTCTCATTTACAGCAATGACCTGGGGAATAGTTACAGGGGAGAGGGGGGATGAATGAACCAATTGGAAGCTGGGGATTATTCGTTGGCCATGATGGTATGATGGCCAGATTGTGAATTTAGTCTGTCAGCTATATCAGACCATTAAAAAATAATAGTGTTTGCTTACATTTAGCCTATAAAGGGAGAACTCCTATCCAACTTGCAAATGTAAAAACTTTTACAATTGCAGGTTACACTGCCTAGCTAGTACTGATGTACTGTATACATATTTATGGTTCTAGTTATTGATTATAGATTTAGTGTCAATCTGTTCAAGCGTCAGTCATCAGCATTAGATAAAGTGGAGTAGACTACACAGACAAACCTGTGCAGCCTAAACTATTAAAAAACACGTACAAGAACATTAGATCTAAAGATCAATTCTGACGTCAAATCGATAGCTGCTATTATGTCTCCTTTCTATTGTATGCAACACCATTCAACAGCCTGTCAAATTATACTTTTTGATAGGCTACAAAATGTCGTATAGGATAGATGATGCAATCTCCGCATTTTACACTGAGGGGGTTCGTTTATCTGGCTCGGGTTACCCTAGTGGGAGGAGTTTAAACCGGATGAAAAGTGATTGCATTCGTTTTGGAACCGGGATGCCTCCCGGACGTGAGCCGGGTGCTCCGCACTGGCCGATTGAGAAGTCACAAAAGTGACGTATTTAAGCACGTGGAGTGATGAGTAGGATTCTGTTTCACATGCAAAAGTGATTGATTTTGATAAAAACTCTTCATCTGCCTTCTCAATGAAAACTAGCTTGAAGAGTCAACATTTGTTTAATGGAAAATATGTGTTGTTTATGTCTTGATTTGAGAGGGCAATCCTCCCTCCCCGCATTCGGCCGATGACGTGCCATGCCATTGTCCGTTTCATCCCGGGCCAGCGTAATTTAACTCCCTCATTGTCCGCGTTGGCTACAGTAGGCTATCTTGACGCGACTGATGATGCTGATGTAAATGGTATTTCATCATGCTTGTTCATGTCACTCACTTGTTTCAGATGGTCAAGTAACTCTACATGACACCACACAATCAATGAATCCTATAGCATAACACTGGTATACATTAGAAAAGGTAGGAATGAGACAGAGCCGTAGTAATGTTCAAGCGCTGCATGTGAAGAATGATGGAGTGTTCTGAATCAGTCAGGACAAATATTCGAAAGAAATGTATATGGATATTAATCTCGTTCTTTGGAAGTAACATTGATGTTCACTCACCTTGTAGTCAATTAAGGTAGCTAGTGGTGATGTACCGGTATGTGATCCAATTTCAAAGATATTTCGTAGAATGCGACTAGACAAGCATTGCCAGCAGCCCAAGAGTGACAATGGTCCAATCTGAGTCGTGTCCTTGTTTGGTGTGTGCGTTGATTGGCTACGGTGGGGGCTTTTGTCGGTCTTGCTCTTCCAATCAGAGCTTAAACATTTGTCGGGCCTTCGTGCGCATACGAAGCAAGGTAGATCTCTCAGAGATATTAGAAATGGAGGAGATAAGAATCCCATCAGTGTAATAATGACTAAACGTTTCATGCTCCGCCCAGCAGACTTTCGACCAATCGTGTTCACGTTGTCATACTGCGTCACTCAGTTGCTATGTTAGTCGTAACACAATCCTTTGTTAAAAGTCAGTTATGATGCTTCGTTTAAGTCAAATCGGAAATCTTCGCGTACAAGTCAACTGGGAACTCGGGAAAAACGAGCTCCGACATCTTTCTAGAACTCTGCCTTTCCGAGCTGAAGATCACTGACCATGATTTGACTTTTCAGAGTTCCCAGATGTCTTGAGGGAAAGGCAGAAATCTGCCTATTATTTTCTTCGAAAGTATGTAATGTCACGATTTCAAAGCTATATGATAGGACAGAGAACAAGTTAATTACCTCACATCTCGGAAAAGATTTGTAATTTTGTAGCTTCACGTTATTCATGCTAATGTTGGGATTTCAAGCTAGTGCCCAATTGACTCCCATTCACTCCTTCCAATTGAGTTTTCCATCTACTCAAAAGTATCTCTGCCTGGATCTACTAAAGATTATGGTCAGTAGGCTACTCCCAAGTGGTGCAGCGATCTAAGGCACTGTATATCAGTGCTAGAGGCGTCACTACAGAAACCACGGTTCGATTCCAGGCTGTATCACAACCGGCCGTGATTCGGAATGCCATAGGGCGGTGCACAATTGGCCCAGCGTCGTCCGAGTTTGGCCGGTGTAGGCAGTCGAATTTGTTCTTAACTGACTTGCCTAGTTAAATAAATGTTGAAAAAAAATCATTGGGACGTTCCCTTAACTTCTAACCTTAACCACTTTAAAGTTATACTTCAATGAAGTAGGGATGTCCCAAGTATCCCGGACAGCACAGACGTTTTCTAAAGTTAACCAGCTTCAGTTAGCTTCCAATTCCAACTCAGGCTTCATCCATACTACGACGGTGGATATTGCTCATCCGCCTGCTGCTAAAGCGTAAATCATAGTCCACAGACGCTGAAACACAATCGTTTGGCGTCCCATTGAAACATACAGTAGGTACGCGCCTCTGAAACCACACCCCGAACGCGCACCTCCCCACAATTCCCAACCAACGCGTCTCCAGGTAGGCGTCCTCTATTCATTTGAATGTGTTGACAGTTAGAGAAAGTGATTGAGCTGCGCTGAGAATTCGGAAAGTATGAATGCCAACGGTCCAATATTCTAGAACTGCTGTGCATATGTGTTCACGTTTGGTAGTCTGATAGACCCTTACGGCTTGTAACTGGTAAAAATTAAAAAGTTATATTGCAAATTCAGCAGCTATTGTGTGAAATAGGCTTTTAGAAGTGCCACCTATATTTGATTACTAATCATTAATGCAGACTTTGGTGTGCTATGGTATGCTTATCAATGCACAACCACAATCACCTTTCCCCCCACGCCTATTGATACAATAATTTACTTAAATCAAACAAAACATGTTACTGTGCATGAAATGTACAATACATTCTGTAATTACCAAATGTGTATACATTTTAACATGACATATTTTTTTAATAACTGATTAATTTACTAACGCTTAACACCCGTTGAATATGGCCGATGCCAGTTAACGTTTTCACGTAATTAACATGAAAACAGCCTAACCAGCTCTGCTAAGGCGAGAAAAATGGTCAGAGTGAGGTGTTCTCTCATTTGTCGTTGTCCACAAAGCGGCACCGCGGGCTGTCTAGCTCCCGCCTATCCTTACTTTGGATTAATGGATACATCTCATTATTGTAAACCATTTTTGAATATTCAATGAGGGTTGTGCAATGCTTCTAGTCTCATACCATGAATATGCATATGCGTTGTTTAGAAGGAGTGCAAGGGCGAATTGAGTTATTGCACAAGTACACTTCACAGAGTAGGTGTTCCCTAACGGAAATATGCAAAAGGATGCTAAAACATCTTTGGTTAAGCTCTCTTTTTTTCTAGATCCAGCCAATGATTTATAAACACACTTTTTTAAAATTATTATTATATTTATTTTTTTCACCTTTATTTAACCAGGTAGGTCAGTTGAGAACAAGTTCTCATTTGCAACTGCGACCTGGCCAAGACAAAGCAAGGCAGTGCGACAAAAAACAACACAGAGTTACACATGGGAAATAAACAAACGTACAGTCAACACAATAGAAAATAGAAAATCTATATACAGAGTGCAAATGTAGTGCAAAATGCAGTAAGGTTAGGAAGACAATAAATAGGCCATAGTGGCGAAATAAATTACAGATTAGCATAATCACTGGAATGATGGAATGTGCAAATGAAGATGTGCAAATAGAGATACTGGAGTGCAAAATTGAGCGGAAGTTAAAATAAATAAATATGGGGATGAGGTAGTAGGATGGGCTATTTACAGAAGGGCTATATACAGGTGCAGTGATCAATAAGCAGCTTTGACAGCTGATGCTTAAAGTTAGTGAGGGAGATAGGAACCTCTAGCTTCAAGGATTTTTGCAATTCGTTCCAGTCATTGGCAGCAGAGAACTGGAAGGAATGGCGGCCAAAGGAGGTGTTGGCTTTGGGGGTGGCCAGTGAGATATACCTGCTGGAGCTCATGCTACGGGTAGGTGTTGCTATGGTGACCAGCGAGCTGAGATAAGGCGGGGATTTACCTAATAAAGACTTATAGATGACCTGGAGCCAGTGGGTTTGGCGACGAATATGTAATGAGGGCCAGCCGACGAGAGAATACAGTTCGCAGTGGTGGGTATTATATGGGGCTTTGGTAACAAAACGGATGGCACTGTGATAGACTACATCCAATTTGCTGAGTAGAGTGTTGGAGGCTATTTTGTAAATGACCGCCGAAGTCAAAGATCGGTAGGATGGTAAGTTTTACAAGGGCATGTTTGGCAGCATGAGTGAAGGAGGCTTTGTTGCGAAATAGGAAGCCGATTCTAGATTTAATATGGGGTGCTGTGTTGAAGCCCCCATGTGTTCATCTTGGCACTCCCCCACCATTGTTAGAATTTTTTTTAAAGCTATAGAAATGCATGTATCTACATTTGTTTTCGCCAGATTTATTCTATTACAGACACCTTAATGCAAAATTATATTATGTGAGCTAAACATACAAATACTTAAAAATATATATATAAAAACATTTTCCTTAAAGTATCATTTTTGGGGATTATTAATGTTACTGTCCCAACTACAATGAAAAACATTTAATTGAAATACTGTCCAATTCCATTCATTCCTATAGAGGACTACTTCCATACAGAATGATAGAGGCCTCTAGTGGCCAAAAGCAGCTTCCACAATGCTTCTGCCATTTTAAAGTAGTCAACTGGGCGGAGATCCCTATGGGTTGTAACCTCAACAGCAATGCCCATGCTGTCACAGATGCTATAATGCAGTGGTCACCAACCTTTTCTAAGTCAAGATCACTTTTTGAGTCAAAATGCAAGCCGAGATCTACCTCTCACATTTTTTTAAAAACATGCCTATGCAACATTAACTAATTAAAAACAGTATGCCTGTAACAATATATTATCACTGCATATTGGCTATGCTTATATTGCCCTGCCAATGTTGTTCTTCTCAGACCATTTTGAAAGTATTCACACACCTAATTCTTAAACTAGGTCCTAACAGGACCTAGTTTAACAATTAGGCATCCATCCATCCGTGAGTAAGTCTCTGGTCTGTTATCACTCATTCACTCAGGACTTATTCATTCAGCACTCATCTCTGGAGCACTCCACCAATCAGGCCTTTATGGTAGAGTGGCCAGACGGAAGCCACTCCTCAGTAAAAGGCACATGACAGCCCACTTGGAGTTTGCCAAAAGGAACTCTCAGACCATGAGAAACAAGATTCTCTGGTCTGATGAAGCCAAGATTGAACTTTTTGACCTGAATGCCAAGTACCACGTCTGGAGAAAACCTGGCACCATCCCTACGATGAAGCATGGTGGTGGCAGCATCATGCAGTGGGGATGTTTTTCAGCAGCAGGGAGCAAAGTACAGAGAGATCCTTGATGAAAACCTGCTCCAGAGCACTCAGGACCTCAGACTGGGGCGAAGGTTCACCTTCCAAAAGGACAACGACCCTAAGCACACAGCCAAGTAAACGCAGGAGTGGCTTTGGGACAAGTCTCTGAATGTCCTTGAGCGGCCCAGCCAGAGCCTGGACTTGAACCAGAACGAACAATGTAGACATTCATGTCAGAATGCACAATCAGATGGGTGAATAAGGTTGTGAATAAGGTGGATATGCATAGCCTATGCAGTGAAATGAAATAGGCCACCTGGAAATACACATTTTGATGGTGTTTTAAAATATGTGAAATTCAACCCTATAATCTTACCTCAGGAAGCTATTTTTAAAGAAATGTCCCCCTCGGGGGATCAATAAAGTATCTATGTCAAATTATTTGGGAGTGTCACAACTGTATTGGCAAAAACATCCTCTGGCATTCACGCTAGCCCTGACCTGGGTGCTCCAGTAGATCTCAAGAAAAACAAAGGAAAGGTAAACTTGCAAACACAACCATTATGTAGGCCGCCTTCCTGTTATCAAACAGAATAACAACCATGATGAACTGGCTATTACAGGATAGCGTTCTCTGTACAGAGGTGAAGAGACAGTGATAAACTAACGGGATATTGTGTCATTCCTAAGTGGAATGCTTTGTAAATCCGAAAGCCTGTAGTCCAACGCACACCGAACAAAGTCTTGCTTTCTGTTTAAAATGTAAGTTGTTGATACTTTCACTGAATTTGCATCCACCTCATGTTCACTTTCCATATGAAATTCTGCATCTGGGGCAGTATTCTTGTCTCTGGCACTGTGCTTTTGTCAATTCTGAATGGAAACGACTTATGTGCATAGGCTATTCACTCACTGATTGAGAACAGTAATTGAAAATGCAATTGTGGGGGCCGACCAAGATTGACCGATGTCATATCCTCACACACCGTTACTTACAATCATATGAGTAACCTGCATAATTACTCACACAACTTAAAATGGTCTTAAAGTATATAAGTGTTTAACATCCTTCTCTGACTGCGTTTGCCAGCTGCGTTACTACAGATCCCGGTTCGATACCAGGAGACCCATGAGGTGACTTACAATTGGGCTGCCTGTCTAAACACAGCCTTAAGAGGCCTCAACTAATGACAATCCAACCGTGAACTGGCTTAAGCAGCTGCATTTCACTCTGTAATGGACATTACAAAATGTTTCATATCAAGTGTCTATAATGACGCATGTATACGTAATTCAGAATTAATCTATAATCTTGAGACTGACAAATAGTGTCTTTTGAACCATTAGGGTTTTTTCTACTTGCATCTGAGATGCAACTTGCTCTCGCATATTGAATGTAAATACATGTACCCAGAAGAATTCTGTATTAAATGTGTTACTTCAACTACACCATGGCATCGAGTCCTCGCCCTCCATCCAAGTAAATTTATCCAAAATGACAGGTCTACATAGTCAATAATATGTACTTGCAGACATAATCCAAACAGGCAAGTGTAGGCATGGGAAACAGGAAAAAAGGAGTTTGATATGGACTCACAGCTCATTGGTTTCGGAGATAATCCTTAAAATCTATGGCAACTGTCTTTTTGAGCCAAAGGAACACTAGGTTCACAGCTGAGCATGTTCTGAGTGAGAAATTAGCTGAGGCAGTCAAGTTACTGGGAATAAGGGAGGAGTCTATGGGAAGTATTTCACTTCCCTCACAATAAACACATTCTAAAGCATGATGACTCAAGACAAAACTAACAGTTACTCATTGCTGTTCACTATAAAAACATTACTTTTTTTCTGTTTTACAGAGTAACCATTCATAAGAAATTGATAGAAGAAATTTGTACAAATCATGTTTGTTTTTTTATTGAGAAGGAAAGCGTTCCATTTCTTGAATAAAAATTATAAGAGAAAAAAACAAGTCCAACATTTCCCAATTCATTTTGGTCATTGGGACACAATTATATGAAAGGGCCAAGGGTGAATTGATAGGCCGCAATGGAGGGAAGGATAGAGGGATTTGGGGATGAATAGAGAGTGATAATGGACCTGGAAGGGGAGGGATGGATGTGTGGTGGATGCTCGGTTTAGAATCTTCCCGAGCGTTCTCTGTCTCTGGAGCGCCTCCTCTCACGGTCGCGTCCACCTCCTCCACCACCTCCACCTCTTCCTCTGTCCCTCGAGCGTGAACGCCGTTCCCTGGAGCGGGAGCGAGAACGATGCCCCCCTCTGAGGAAGAGAAGTAAAAAAAATAAGCTAGTTAAACTCAAAATGAGAACTTCACCACTAAAACTTACGTGAAAAACCTTATCACGTCAGAAACGTGCATTCCGGAGAGCACTTGAAAGCAGCATTAAGTTTTATGATTAGGGTTGACTCTCAGAGAGCCTGAGCTTACCCCCTCTTCCTGCGGCGTCCGTACAGCTCCCTCCTCAGCTCCCTAGAAATGGGCTTCAGGTGCATGAAGTTACAGAAGCCTCCTCGAGTGCACTCCCTGTAGAGAGAGGGAACTCAGTTAGTGCACTAGGGGTGGGGGGTTAGTGGTGCCATTGGTAGGAATTAGCCTTGCTACAGCATTTATATAGTTTAAATAACGCAACTTAATTACAATGTATTTGTGTAGGTGTCACCATTAATGGAATGTTGAGTTGAAAATGGTGTGTGTGTGTGTGGTCCTGCGGTGGAGTACTGACCCCATCTCGTACTGGCGGCAGCAGGCTTCTCTGAAGTCGGTAACGGGAGAGAGCTCGGCGTGGATGGGCTGACCGTTGAACCAGCGGTTATTCAGATCCATCACTGCCTTCTCCGCATCTTCTTCACGACGGAACTACACAGAGACCATCACAGAGTTAATGTGTGTGCAAATGTAGGTTCTAAAGAGGCAGAGAATGACAGTGTGATTGAATGAGGAGGAGAACGTGTTTTTTTCAACAAATGTACACAAAACCCACCATCACACACACAATGGTCAGTGACACACCTTCACATAGACGTTTCCGACCAGATGGTCTCCCAGGTTATCGCACACGTTCATCTCCTCCACCTCTCCGTACTTCTCCTCCATCTCTGTGAAGACCTCCTACAGGAAGAGAAACCGAGGGAGAGATGGATTGGCAGACAGAAGGGCGAATACATACACTGTGCATTTCCCACACATGATCAAAACACATTTTACAAAGAAAAGGGAAAAAAGGTTTCAATATTTCTATTCTGTTTTAGTATTTTGTCAATGATTCCCACATGGGCTGTGTGGAGAGGGAAGAGATGCAAGCCAGACCTCAGTTGCATCATCCACTCCATTCAAAATGGGCTTACGGTGCGATAACAACGCAAGCTGACGCATCACTGCCTCACCTCAAAGAACTCGTCATAGTGCTCCTGCATCTCCACATCACTGACAGCACCTAGTGGCCACAGGGGAGAAACGCACGCATCAGGGACAAGTCAACGTGTTACAGTAGATGACATCAGCATTGGGGTTCCATAAACTACATTCACAAGATAAATATTTCTAACACCTAGGAGTCTGGACTACTGAATAACAATCTAATAGCACACAGTCCAGTGCACATGCAATAAGGACGACAGCAAAATACAATAGTGTCCGGAGGTAAAGGGTCAATGCGAAAAATATGTTAATTGTGCCCCTGCACACCAAGGACGACCGTAAGACTGGACATTTGCCCTTTATGAGAGAACAGTCTTATGAGACTAATTTTAGTTACATTCAGTGAGTGCTAGGTAGTAATGGTACGGTTCTGGCACTGAGATAATATAGCCGTCAATGGATGCTAAGGAATGGGACTCGCTGGGGCCTAAACACTCTGGGGAAAATGTCAGTCGTACTCAACTCACCAAAATCACACCCCATGTATGATATCACATTTTGAACAATAAAAAAAAAACTAAAAATGTATCCTAAATGAGTTTGACCACCTGAGACTATAGGGCAGGGTTAACCTCTAGAAAATAATTAATCAAGTGTTTTGTGAATGAAGCTGTAGTTGAAACAACGATGAATCATTGTTTTCCTAGAATAAGTCTTAGATTTTGAACTAATAGAAACATACTGTATGCCTATACATTGGACTGTTTCTGTTATACTGACTACATGGCACCAGAACAGTAGCATACATGGTTTGTTTTAATTAACACTAGTACCTGTTGTATTACAGCACTCTGATCATGGAATAAAGGGATAAATCTTAACATGTCAGATAAAGAGGACAAATATCACCCCCAAAAGGAAGTGTTGGCGAATGAAGAGAAAGATACAATAATAACATTTTGTGCCACAGGTCCCTGTTAACAGGTGGGAAACTTACAGCGCAAACCATCAGCAGACTGGGCAGTGTTTTGAGGGTTACGGTAAATGTTCAAGAGGGCAATGGTCTGAAATACAAAATGTACATTTTTGAGATAGTTTCAGGCAGATTTCTAAAATGGTAGTTAAATAGGTGCATTTACTCCCATCCCCCTCCCTCAAAACTGTGTACTTGTGCCCCAACCAGCCCCAGAACAGGGTAGGAAGGGATGACTGAAAGAGGTTAAGATGATCCAAGGGACTGGTCCACGCTGGAAGAGATGGAGCTGGAAGAAGTGAAAATCTCAGCATGACAATATTTGACTATGGAAAATTATGATGGAAAATCCAATACAATTGACAATTTAGCCTACTCAAACAATACATATGCCAAACATTTATATCAGGTCATTGGGGCTCTAAATTACCTCTTGCCAAGATGCGTTTTTAAAAGTAACTTTTTACCAGTCATTTTGAGATGCTCAGCTGAGAAACAGAACAGTTAAACATGACAGCAACAAGACACAAATCCACGACTTACCTTAGAGGAAGCAAGTGGCAATGCATCAGCTCTGCTAGCTGGGGCTCAACATCAGGGCACTATTTACACATTTACAATATGGCTGAAGTCTGAAAACTAAAACCAAAAACTGTTCTGTGTCTAGACTAACGCATATAGATATTTTTGCTATAACCAGGTTTCTATTCAACCTTTTTATGCAAGTAAAGTACATGTCGGATAAAAAAATGCCACGACAGGCCTGATGGACACAATTTTTCATTCAACTTTCCAAATGTCGACAAAACAAAATACGCTAGACAAGGTGGGATCTTTTTGTGTCTGTAAAATGAATCAGAGAAATGTTGGTGGAAGCGCAAATATTGATATAATAACAATATCGAAGTAAACTTGGGAGTCACTCGATGACATGAGTGGTCCTCCCACTATGACTTGTCGGGAAAGCATACAGTTTAGGCTACAGATTAAATATGTTATGAACTTCACAGGGTGGACAATGTGCAATAAATATTGAGGGTCTCATTCTGGTTACATGATGATCGATGCTTGGCTTGGCTGCAGTTTGACAAAAAAATAATCTTGCTCTTCTGTCCATCATAATAATAATAATAATAATAATAATAATAATAATAATAATGTCATCATGTAGGCTATACAGCGCTCTAGCCAACAGCACCAGATAGCGCTGCTAGAGCACACATGTCAATACCAGAGTGGGCACACTCACTATATGACGCACGTTTTCTTGTGAGAAAACCATCAGTAGAGTTGAAAATGCGATTAAACCCATTTAACTTGTATTTGTTTTATTCTATACATGGGGATTTAACGGCAAAACCTATTGTATTGTGCACTCTGTCATCACGCACAGCCTTTTATCTGCAACAAGTTTTCTGGTAGGAAAATGCGCATTTTAGAATATTTGCATAAAATCGGTCGCCAATTGGATGGAAACCTAGCCAATCACAAACAAATGTTGGGCACTAGGTCAGTCGGTGTGTTGTCAGTCTTGTCTGAAAGCGCCTGAAAAAGACCCGAAGTCAGTCATCTGCACTATAACTATTAGAAAACAGGTAGTATGAAGAGATTGCCTGTGGATTGTAACTTCACTGTACGGATCCAATGCGAATTTTGTTCAAGGCGTTTTCTTTTTTTGAGTCCTTTTCTCACTGTCACTATCAGAGCATGTCATTATACGCCTAGGCTTAATTCATCCTGAATGGCAACGGATTAAAAAAATATATATATATATATATATATATATATATATTTGATTGGCGATATACTAAAGTGTTGAGGTAGTGTTGTGGTACCCCCTGCTACCAGTGCTGATACAGACCCTCCGAAGCCCTGCAGGAAGCCAAAGGAGATGCAGACCTAAAATCTGAGGAGGGGGAGAGAGCTAGAGAGACCTGGTGGGCTGAGAGGACTGGACCGGAGGCACTTACAGTGGGAGCCGTCGGCCGTCTGCGCACTGTTTTGGGGGTTACGGTAGATGTTTTGAATCAAGATGGTCTGCAGAGGGAAAAATAAAAAAATTGTTTTATAAAAATACAAAAACTAAATCCCGCCCCCACCCCAAAAAAATTAGCTATATAGATAACTAAAACAAACTTTATTTTTAACCCACAGGTGGTGCTGAAGGTAGAGGACTGTTTGGCCCCTCTTGCTAAAATGTGAAAAAGTTTAATCAATAAAATAAGAAATCCCGAGACCTAGAACCTATTGGAGGGGGGCGGACCAAATCCCAAGACCTAGAACCTATAGGAGGGGGGCGGAGCAAATCCCGATACCTAGAACCTATAGGAGGGGGACGGAGCAAATCCCGATACCTAGAACCTATAGGAGGGGGGGCGGAGCAAATCCCGATACCTAGAACCTATAGGAGGGGGGGGCGGAGCAAATCCCGATACCTAGAACCTATAGGAGGGGGGCGGACCAAATCCCGATACCTAGAACCTATAGGAGGGGGTCGGACCAAATCCCGATACCTAGAACCTATAGGAGGGGGTCAGACAAAATCCCGATACCTAGAACCTATAGGAGGGGGGCGGACAAAATCCCGATACCTAAAACCTATAGGGGGGGGGGGGGGGGGTGTAGAGAGGAACCTTGAGTCTGTAGGAGAGGTAAGGGCAAAGCAAAGCAGGAGTCCGTGCTTGACCGGTGGACACGCTGGGGAGTTTGTGTCTTTTCTCTGTCCCATGCAAGGCGAGCTGTAGGGAAACCTAGAGGAAGCCTAGAGTATGTGCTACGTTCTAATAATCTGTTCAGTGAGAGGGATACATCTGACTGAGGTGGGAACGGCCCACAGAAAAATCCTACCACTAATAGGAGGGAACGAGGTAGGGAGGTGTAAACGTTTAAACAAAATTGGGATCCTTAACTTTAAGAAAACAAAAATTATAATCTAAATAAATGTTTTAGTTTTTCTCCCCAATAGAAAAAAAATCGCAGTGCAGTTATCACATAACATATTATTTTCCATATTATATCCCAACTAGACGATAGGCTATAAAAGGCCAACTTTACGCTACTTTGTTGAATTTGCGAGGCAAATGCATGTGTTTAGTCTTCGGTCTGTTGCGTATAGAATATCCTATCCTCTTCATTGATGATAGGCCCTGCTTTACTGAAGTTGCAAGCCAAGAAATTGAAAGATACAGCATTCCATTGCGAGATACAGCTTTTGATTGCCAATAGATAAGCCTAGTGCACGGTTCTGACTGTCTGCCTGATGGCCGACCTGCCTAGTGTACCCCTCTCCTCTCTCTCCGCCGCTCGCTAGCTAGCTCGCTATGAAAGATGACAGGTAGCCTAGCGGTTAAGAGCGTTGGGCCAGTAACTGAAAGGTCACTGGTTCGTATCCCCGAGAAGATTAGGTGAAAAATGTTGATGTGCCCTTGAGCAGGACACTTAAACCTAATTGCTCCAGTAACCCAGTAATTGCTCTAGTAACCCTCGCAAGGCTGCCGGCCCAGATGGCATCCCTAGCTGCGTCCTCAGAGCATGCACAGACCAACTGCCTGGAGTGTTTACGGACATATTCAATCTCTCCATATCCCAGTCTGCTGTCCCCACTTGCTTCAAGATGTCTACAAGATGTTCCTGTACCCAAGAAAGCAAAGGTAACTGAACTAAATGACTATCGCCCCTTAGCACTCACTTCTGTCATCATGAAGTGCTTTGAGAGGCTAGTTAAGGATCACCTCTACCTTGTCTGACACCCTAGACCCACTTCAATTTGCTTACTGCCCCAATAGATCCACAGACGATGCAATCGCCATTGCATCGATTGCATCCATCACACTGCCCTATCCCATCTGGACAAGAGAAATACCTATGTAAGAATGCTGTTCATTGACTATAGCTCAGCATTCATCATAGTACCCTCCAAGCTTTGGGCTCTCAAGTGGCACAGTGGTCTAAGCCACTGCATCTCAGTGCTAGAAGCGTCACTACAGACAACCTGGTTCAAATCAAGACTATCACAACCGGCCGTGATTTGGAGTTCCATAGGGCGGCGCACAATTGGCCCAGCATCATCCGAGTTAGGCCAGTGTAGGCCGTCATTGTAAATAAGAATTGTTCTTAACTGACTTGCTTAGTTAAATAAAAGGTTAAATAATAATAACAATGCTCATCATTAAGCTCAGGGCCCAGGGTCTGAACCCCGCCCTGTGCAACTAGGGCCTGGACTTTCTGACGGGCCACCCTCAGGTGGTGAAGGTTGGAAACAACACCTCCACTTCGCTAATCCTCAACACTGGGGCCCCACAAGGGTGCGTACTCAGCCCACTCCTGTACTCCCTGTTCACCCATGACTGCGTGGCCACACACACCTCCAACTCAATCATCAAGTTTGCAGACGACACAACAGTAGTAGGCCTGATTACCAACAATGACGAGACAGCCTACAGGGAGGTGGTGAGGGCTCTGGGAGTGTGGTGCCAAGAAAATAACCTCTCACTCAACATCAAGAAAACAGAGAAGCTGATCGTGGCCTTCAGGAAACAGCAGAGGGAGCACGCCCCTATCCACATTGACGGGACCGCAGTGGAGAAGGTGGAAAGCTTAAAGTTCCTCGACGTACACATCACTGACAAACTGAAATGGTCCACAGACAGACAGTGTGATGAAGAAGGAGCAACAGGACCTCTTCAACCTCAGGAGGCTGAAGAAATGTGGCTTGGCACCTAAAACCCTCACAAACCTTTACAGATACACCATTGAGAGCATCCTGTCGGGCTGTATCACCGCCTGGTATGGCGCTTGCAACTGCAGGGCTCTCCAGAGGCTGGTGCGGTCTGCCCAGCGCATCACCGGGTGCAAACTACCTGCCCTCCAGGACACCTACAGTACCCGATGTCACAGGAAGGCCAACAAGATCATCAAGGACAACAACCACAGGAGCCATTGCCTGTTCACCCGGCTATCATCCAGAAGGCGAAGTCTGTACAGGTGCGTCAAAGCTCAAGGCCATCAGACTGTTAAATAACCGTATGTAACCCTGCACCTTAAAGGCTGCTGCCCTATATACAGATGAAATCAGAAGTTTACATACACTTAGGTTAGAGTCATTAAAACTCATTTTTCAACCACTCCACAGATTCTCTATTAACAAACTATAGTTTTGGCAAGTCAGTTAGGACATCTACTTTGTGCATAACACAAGTAATTCTTCCAACAATTGTTTACAGACATTATTTCACTTTTAATTCACTATATCACAATTCCAGTGGGTCAGAAGTTTACAAACACTAAGTTGACTGTGCCTTTAAACAGCTTGGAAAATTCCAGGAAATGTCATGGCTTTAGAAGCTTCCAATAGGCTAATTAACATAATTTGAGTCAATTGGAGGTGTAGATGTATTTCAAGGCCTACCTTCAAACTCAGTGCCTCTTTGCTCGACATCACAGGAAAATCAAAAGAAATCAGCCAAGACCTCAGAAAAAAAATGTGTAGACCTCCACAAGTCTGGTTCATCCTAGGGAGCTATTTCCAAACACCTGAAGGCAACACGTTCATCTGTACAAACAATAGTATGCAAGTATAAACACCATGGGACCACGCAGCCGTCATACCGCTCAGGAAGGAAACGTTCTGTCTCCTAGAGATGAACGTACTTTGGTGCAAATCAATCCCAGAACAGCAGCAAAGGACCTTGTGAAGATGCTGGAGGAAACAGGTAGAAAAGTATATATATCGACATAACCAGAAAGGCCGCTCAGCAAGGAAGAAGCCACTGCTCCAAAACAGCTATAAAAAAGCCAGACTACGGTTTGCAACTGCACATGGGGACAAAGATCGCACTTTTTCGAGAAATGTCCTCTGGTCTGATGAAACAAAAATAGAACTGTTTGGCCATAATGACCATCGTTATGTTTGGAGGAAAAAGGGGGAGGCTTGCAAGCGTCGGCCTGAAGCGTTTTAGCGTCTGCTAAATAACCAAAATGTAAATGTGTGTGTTCTCTGAAGTAACTAAATCAGTCTCGTCTGTTCCAAAAATACTGAATCTTAGGAGTCGATTCTGCTCGACACTCAGAAATAGGAGTCGACGTGCAAGGAAACGAGGAATCAATTATCTGAGTCAACTCTCCACCACTAGGCCATCGTCGTTAACAGTTGGGGATACCTAGTCAGTTGCACAACTGAATGGATTCAACCGAAATGTGCCTTCCGCATTTAACCCAACCCCTAGAGGTAGTACGGGTGCAATGCTTAACCATCTGAAAGGGACGCACCGTGAGACCCAAACAGTTGCTAGCCGCAGCAAAGTTGCATTGTGAATTCAAGTGGAATTTTTGTTTATCGGAAAACCGATAAAGGCGGTTTAAAGTATTTTTATTTTTTATTTTATTTGTCAGATCCCTACAACGTGGGACATCAATCACATGACTGTCAATAATCCAGTCAAATGGTTTAAGCTCTGTCAAAAAACGAAAAAGGATTGCCAACAACCTGGAGCGAATATCCAAAAACATACTCTAGGGTAGGGTCTGATCTAACAGTGGTTGGCCAGAGCAATTTGCAGTCTGGTCAAGCAGGCAATTTTCTGCATGGAATCTCTTGCAAAAGGCGCTGCCAGTGAATACAATGGAGTAGAAATACATAGAGATGCAGAGGGAAGTGCATTTCTATGCCGCCTTTCATTTTCAGCTTGTTTTGGTTGTGCTTCGGATTATGTTATGTCCAACAGGAAGTGAATGGTGAATAATAGTCATTTTAGAGTCACTTATTGTAAGTAAAAATATATGTTTGTGAACACCTCAACATGAATGGTACCATGATTACGGATAATCATGAATGAAATTGTGAATGATGATGAGTAAGAAAGTTACAAAGATAATTTCCCCCAAACAATGCTGATCTACCCCATTATTGGCAATGGTGAGAGGTTAGCATGCTTTGTTGTAGCCTCCAACTCTCTCACTAATCATTATTTATGCTTTTTCTTAATCATGGCATTATCAGGATTGATTTAGAAGTGTTCAGAAACATTATCTACTCACTTAGAAATCAAATTACTCCAGTCATCATTCAGTTCCTATTGGGCAAAACATAACCCCAAACAATCTTCAAATGCATCCAGAGTTTGTAAAGTCACACACTTGAAGTAGCTAGACATTGTGTGGTAGGAATATGGGAACCCTATAAGTGAAATTTGCCCAAACACTTACATCTTCAAATAGGGGGGGGACTAGATCTATAAAGTGCTTTAATTTCTAAACGGTAAATCAGTTATGTATGAAAATGTCCTCAAATCTAAAATGCTCATGGGGCCCCTTGGTGTATCTAGCTCTCAATTCTAGTTCTCAGGCTATTTAGATATATAAATGTGACCGAGTGAAAGGTTTGGAGGAGAGGATGACCTAGATTCAGGGCAGACCTTACCCTAAAAATAAGGCCAAAAATCTAAACACGAAGCAGACCAACCTCTTTGGTCCTTTAGAAACCTGCTGTATGTAAAATAGTGTCCTATAGCTTGTGGGAAAAAAAACATGTGACTCTGGATGACACCATAATGATGTTTGTTTACAACCTCAGGGCTTTTTTTCCCTAAAGAAGAGTATTGTGATACTGGTATCATCCCGACCCTACTAAAAACAGGAATTATTTGTCCTGTTGGTGTTAGAAAAAGTACCTCTGTTAATTTACGATGGACCAGTCAGAGAAAAATGGTATAGCAGGGGAGACTGTTGTGTGAGATGTTTTTGTCTGGTATACTGAGACGCGGGATGCAAGAAATGCTATGGCTATTCGAAGCAAGGCTGCTGAACAAGTTTGGACCACCAAAAATGGACGAAGTGTGTATATCGCTGTGCTTATGTCAATAGTATGGTTGCATAAAACACACTTCCTGTTTCATATATTTAGGACACTAACTTGTACAGTATTTAGTGATCTACATTCACTCATCTCATATGTATATACTGTATTCTATACTATGCTACTGTATCTTAGTCCAATGCCGCTCTGACATCGCTCGTCCATATACAGCATGTACATATTCTTAATTTATTCCTTACTTAGATTTATGTGTATTTGGGTATATGTTGTGTAAAGGTTAGATATTACGTGGTAGATGTTACTGCACTGTCGGTTCTAGAAGCACAAGCACTTTGCTACACCCGCAATAACATCTGCTAAACACGTGTATGTGACAAATAACATTTGATTTGATTCAAAGTCATAACTTTCATATTTTAGTAATGTTACTATTAAAGAGACTTTTGAAAAGCCCTTCTGTTTTCATGAAAGGGAATCAGCTGATGCACAACAGAGCCCACATACACATCCAGCTGTCTGCTAGAATGAATCAAAATAGATGTTAATGGGGGGAGGGTTATTCACACAACATTGAATAACACTCAATTTCAATGTTAATCACACTATAGTGCTTCACTATCTGAACACCAGAGTGCTGATAAACCTTTCCAATGTCTGTTTACATGAACAAGCACCAATCATTGGATCAAAGTTAGACCAAACCAAAGATAATGAATCCATTTGAATAATCTTGGTTAAACCAGAACTAAAATCTTGCGTAATTTGATCATGTAGCATAGTTCCACGAGGGGATACTACAGTATTTGGCAAACTAGCCTAGAGCATGACAACCACTTAATCTTGGCAGGAGAAGTTTTACCTATGCAATTCCCATTCATGCAGGGCACCTGGTAGAAGCAAATATTTTAAACAATTTTCTTCACTGAATTGACTTACCTGGCTGAAAGTTGGTTTATTATGTAATCTGGAGCACCGGTCACCATGGCGGCAGGCACCAATTTTAAAGTAGAAAGAACAGTTCACCCTGAAAGACAAAACAATGCAGGTAAATAGCTAAACAGTCCTGAAATGCATAACTAACTAGGTACACAAGTTCACTCTACCAGATGCAACTTTCAATCAAGTTTGTAAAACAGCAGCCTGTTCAAAGTTAAATTGCATTGGATTTAACAACGTACCGTTAGCTAACTAGATCAGATAGTATAACTAGGGCGCATATCAACTAATGTTAACACATTGTGAATGCCTACCTTATTGTCTCAATGTATTTAGCTTGGATACACAACATGGGCATCAGTGGAGGAACTTGGGACTAGCTAACTAGTTATAGTTAGCTAGTTACTGAATGTATAGCCACAGATTAAATAAATCAAGTTGCCCATGTTTCCCTGGTCTCACATGAAATAATTACACAAGAGCCTAATTTGTGTAACAGGGTAGTTAGCTAACTAGTAATATAGTTAATGCACATTTTAGAGAGGTGGGACAAGCAAACGGCTCATCACACACACAACGATCCCGGCCTTATCCATTTGTGCACACCATTGATCTATTACTTGTTAGATATTACTGCACCTTCGGAGCTATACGCGCGATCATTTCGCTACACCCGCAATAACATCTGCTAACCACGTGTACGTTACCAATACATTTGGTTTGATTTAAAAGTACGCTGCATACGCTCAAACAACACGTTATTAACCCTATGCTAATGTTAGTTAGCTAAGCTAGAAGCTAACGCCGTTGACGTTTCAAAACGTACAATGCTGCATGATATATCCTAGGTAACTATCCTAGCCAGCCACATGCAATGCGAAAGTTATCTTAGGCCTAGATCGTATAATTGTTTGACCAAATAAGCAAGGCTATAAGAACATATTACTCACTTATCTTTCTCTGTACCGAAAATGGACGCCAAGTATTCCGCCATTTTCGATTATGTTGACTAAAGCAAAGACGGTACAGTGTGGACCACATACAGGACGGGTAGCCAAGACACGTCAAATGGGTTATACAACCGTTTAGCTCGTTCTCACCACCAACTATGGTAGTGAGAGGAAGTTCTGTTGCGGGTAGTGGGAGAGGATGGAACTAAGTGAAACTGGACTGACATTATAGTCATTATAGTGACTTCACCACTATAGTCTATTTATTGTTCTACCTCTTAACCTTACTGCATTTTTGCACTACATTTTGCACTCTGTATATAGATTTTTCTATTGTGTTTTTGACTGTTTGTTTAATGTGTAACTCTGTGTTGTTATTTGTCACACTGCTTTGCTTTGTCTTGGCCAGGTCGCAGTTGCAAATGAGAACTTGTTCTCAACTGACCTACCTGGTTAAATAAAGGTGAAATAAATAAAAATAAAAAATGATGTCCATTTTCTCATCGATGAAACATCTGATCTCAATACATGCGTCTGTTCCCAAAACTATAATCTATTATGATGCTTTTGCCAAAGTATTTTTTTTAATTGTGTTGTTTAGGTCTAAGGCACTGCATCTTAGTGCTAGAGGCGGGATTACAGATCGAATCCAGGCTGTATCACAACCGGCCATGATTGGGAGTCCCATAGGGCGGCGCACAATAGACCTAGCGTCTTCTGAGTTTGGCCGGTGTAGGCCGTCATTGTAAATAAGAATTTGTTCTTAACTGACTTGCCTAGCTTTTTTATTTAACCTTTATTTAACTAGGCAAGTCAGTTAAGAACAAATTCTTATTTACAATGACGGCCTACCTACAGAGTCAGCCCCTGGAGCAAATTAGGGTTAAGTGCCTTGCTCAAGGACACAACGACACGTTTTTTCACCTTGTAGGTTCAGTTATTCGAACCAGCGACCTTTCGGTTACTGGCCAAACGCTCTAACCGCTAGGCTACCTGCCGTCCTAGTTAAATAAAGGATAAATAAATAAATACAAATAAAAAAAGGAGTGCAAAGTTGAAATGAGTTTGTGCAAACGCGCACTTCACAGAGGAGGCGTTCCCTAACCAAAACATGCAAATATATACTACAAGGCGCCAATAGGATCTCGCTAGCTCGTGCTTGGCTTTGCCAACCTCCTTGCTTGTTCTGCCCACTATGCTTAATTTGCTCCCAATGTAAAGGACACAGATGAACTATCTTGTTTTAGTTATGTTTCTTTGGTGTGACTACACTTTTTACGCCACAAATTATACACTTCCGGTCTCATCTGTGCACTGATTTTACACTACCAGAGAGCAATGAAAACCTACACTGCACCCTGTACCAAACACTGACAGCGTACAACGTACATCAATCAATCCTTAATATTTTTGATGAACTTAAATGAAGTGTCAAATGCTTTTATAAATCTAGAATTTAAGTGGAATAGCTGGCCCATCCTATCAGAAATGATCAGGGGAGCTCTGTTGCGCATACAAATCAAGGCTATCGTTAACATTTGTAGGTTATCTTGATTTGCCTCATAACTTGACTGGCCCTTTAACTAGGTAACATACAAACACAGTGGTTACAAATATATTTATTTGGACACTGAAATTAGCTTATAACTGTAATATAGTGAGATCATGGCTACTGAATGTGTTGCACAGTCTGAAATCAGCATATTCCCTATCACCCACTTCTTGCTTACTGTACACACCATTCAATTATTTTTTCCCCTTGGGAAATATCTACTGGTAGGGTTATTTTTGGAGTGTGTCTGAGTGTCTGAGCATTATGCAGATGTCACTTACTGGTACAAGATTAGTCTTCTTGATGACTAGATATATCAACGTTACATACAATATGTATTTATTATGAACAGACACTGCAGCAAAATGATACTATTAGATCATTACATTTTAGTCATTTAGCAGACGCTCTCATCCAGATCGTGGTGCATTCATCTTAAGATAACATATCACAGGCATAGTAAGTACACTTTCCCTCAATAAAGTAGTTATCAGCAAAGTCAAATCTAGAAGGTGGGAGCCCAAGTACAAGTGTATACTAGATAATACTTTGAAATGAATAACACATCCTTCTGAAGGGGACTGGCCACACCTCAGAGCCTGGTTCATCTCTAGGTTTCTTTCTAGGTTTTTGCCTTTCTAGTTTCTCCTAGCCACCGTGCTTCTGCATCTGCATTGCTTGCTGTTTGGGGTTTTAGGCTGGGTTTCTGTATAGCACTTTGTGACATTGGCTGATGTAAAAAAGGGCTTTATAAATACATTTGATTGATTGATTCTGTAATACGAACTAATAAACGTTACATGTTTGTTTACCCTCAAAGATATTCAAACTTTGAATTTAATCTGATATATGTGGGAGGGACATTGTGGAATAAGGATTACTGATGGCTGTCTTATTTCAATACATAAATATAAGCGTACAGCAAGTGTTCTTATGTACAATCGTATCTGTTGTCAACAGCCTGTTGTTCCAAGTGAGTTAAATGCTGAAAATGATTGTCAATAATTATGCTTGCAATCAGACATCACAAACACATAATTAATTACAACCAAATTCACACAACTATGATTTATTTGATACAAGAGCAAACGCTGGACTATGTCTAAAAGGCAAGCTTGTCCCCGCCCCCTCGTTGACCCAAGACTTGCATGAATGCGATTTGAGTGGAAAGGCTAGCTAGCTTGCTATCCTACATCGACTCATAGCAAGTCCACAATCTTGGAGTGTAGATTTGAAGAGGTATGTGTATGAGCATAAACTATTTTTTTAAATGTATATATGAAATCCATCACATTGTATATCTAAAAGAAATTGTAAATTATTTCACTATGTCTCATCGGTCTTCCCGCTTTTTGTACCAAACTATGTTTGAAAGTTAGCGGCTAGCTAACAAACGTTAGCTTGTTGAACCGCTATGCCACATGCAATATTGGATGCATTAACATAACTAAAAACAATATCAAATCTAAATACTACTGAAATGAATTTTTCAGAAGACTTTACAACTACATCATATCTTTCAACAATGACTCCTCTACGATGTGCCTCAAATCCAAAAGTAAATCCACAAATCAAACTTTCGACACGTTCGCTATTAACGTTAGCCAGTCACTTAGCTAGCTATTATTGCTAGCTAATGCCAAGGACAGCTTGCTGATTGTGCGGTCCAGTTGTTCGAAGTGTTGATAGCCACATATAAATAAGCTTTCCTAATGTTATAGCTAGCTAAATATACTTTTAAAATCGAGCAAATTACTCCGGTATTTCCCACTGATCGCTCTCGGAAGTCTAGACAACACTGTACACTTAGCCAGGATTTCCGGCTCCTTTGCGTTTGCCCCGCTGCTGTTTTGTTTCCGTTTCTTCCATTTCCGTTTCAAAGTTTTCTAGATTATAAATTTCAGAGTATATTTTAATCGACAACCAAATCAGTTATTTTAGTAAATGTTTATTTTTATTTTTTTACAGACAGTATCAATTGTATATTTCATGAGACGGACCCCCGTTTCGCGCTTGCCTCACCCCTCCACGTAACATCGCTGACAAATATGCTGGCTAGCGAGCTTTGTATTGCTACAACATTGTAGAGTTATGTTACGTTTAAAGTTAATTAGTACGGATATATATATATACACGAAGTGTATGCCTTCAAGGGAGTTAAAGTTTATGTCATGATTTATAAACTAATGGCCCACCACAAGGCCTATACTTTGGAGAGGCCTCGCCCTGGAGTTAGTACTTCATCGCACACAACTCTGCCGCCCAGTGAGAAACTGATAAACTCTTTTAATCAAAACTGTCAGTCACTAGCCATGAGCCTCTTAAAAAATATATATATTTTACTTGGTAAAATGCCACTGTTCATAAAATGCATTCATGGTAATTTACTAAATGTTCACTAAAGTGGCAATGATGATCAAATGACAATTTTGCTACTATTCCTCAATGTTATTATAATAGTATATGAAACATTATAAACTAGGTTGTTCGAGTCCTGAATGCTGATTGGCAGACAGCCGTGGTATATCAGACCGTATACCACTGGTATAGAACAATAGTTATTTTTACTGCTCTAATTACGTTGGTAACCAGTTTATAATAGAAATAAGGCACCTTGGGGGTTTGTGGTATATGGCCAATATACCACGGCTAAGGGTTGTATCTAGGCACTCCACTTTGCTGTGGTATATTGGCCATATACCACAACCCCTAGGGCCTTATTTGTAAATATACCAATCAACATCCAGGGTTCGAATGACCCGGTTTATAATTATTTATATATGATGTGAATCCAATGTATGTGTTTTTAACATCATTTCTGAAAATAATTTATGTAATCTTTATGTTGATTGATACTTACTTTAATCTTGGTGTACAGCGATGTCTAAAAGTGAGACCGAAGAGATGATCGAGATTGAGATCGATGGACAGGAGAAACAGGAGTGTCTGGAGGAGGGGTGACTGATATATTTTACAATGTGAACAGGCACCCATAAGCCCATCAATTCAAACCCAGCTCCCTCTCTACTACTGATGACTTAACGTGACTATTTGTGTGTTTTTGTTTGTGTGGGTGTGTCATTTTTAGGGTTGAGGAGCAGACCATCACATCAGCCGATCTGATCCAACAGGACATCGATATCAATGAGCCAGTCGGTAACCTGAAGAAGCTCCTGGAGCCCCGTATCCAGATGTTATTGGACGGATATGAGATCTGTCTACAGGACATCCAGGTACTGATATAGGCCTGTATTTGTGGGGTTGAAATACCTGCCCAACCTGATCAGACCTGATATTGATGGAGCGTCTGGTGGGTTTTAGAGTTTATCATTTGATGGAGAAATCTGTTTAGAGTTATCTCATTTCTTTTTTATCTCCCTTTCTGACCCTCCCATTTTCTCCCTCCTCTTTCTTATTAATCTGCCCTTTACTCTCTCTCTCTCTCTCCTGTCCACTTTATCTTTCTTTCTGTCTCTCCAGCTGCATCCAGACCACAGCCTCTTTGATCAGGGAGTGAAGACAGATGGCACAGTGCAGCTCAGCCTACAGATCATCACCAAGCCAGGTACACACACTCAATACTCTGCACCAGGACTTTATCAAAAACCCAGGCACCCAAACTATAGACGCACACAAATGTTTCACCATAACAATTAGACTGTCAATACTATTGAATCATACTCTAACCTCCACCCCTGCCTCCTTTCATCCAGGCGAGGAGAAGCTGAACATCCTGGAGATTGTGAAGCCGGTGGAGACGGTGGAGGTGGTGATCGACCCGGATGCAGCGGGGGAGGAGGGCGCCCTGATGGAGGAGGGCCAGCTGATCGCAGTGGAGCGCTCCTCCCTGTCAGATGACACGTCTGAGCAGGTGACCCGCTGGGCCGCCGCACTGGAGGGCTACCGCAAGGAGCAGGTCCGCCTGGGGATACCCTACGGTGATGAGTACACACACTTACACTGAAACACAAAGACATGAATAAGACACAACACAGATATGCGCACTCTGAAACACAAAAACATAATTAATCAGGCAGTTACACACCATTGTACAAAGTGAGACCACTTTGATTGATTGATTGATAGATAGATAGGTACTTTATTGATCCCTGAGGGGAAATTTCTTCGTCAAGCAGCTACAAAAAAACACAGGGCACGTGCAAAATGCCAGAACGAAAGTACACAAAAGACAGATACATGATACATAGTGTGGCAGTATGAAAAAGTATAAAAATACAAGAAGTCTGGAGTGCAAAAATACATTGCATAGTATGGCTGAATATGTACATTATACATTGTTACAGGGTGTTAGGTGAAAAAAAAGGATACAAATATTGCAAGTTGATATAGGTAAATAAGGAATATTTGCATGGTCAACTATACTATTCAGGTCGATGGCAGAGAAATACTTAAATAGCTAAATATGCGTATGATATAAGGGAGGGTAATGATATACAGTCTGGTTAAATGAACAGATAGGTTAATATTTGCATGGTTACATTAACTGTACAGGTAAATGACAGGAAGAGATACTTAAATAGCTAAATGTGCATATGATATAATTTAGGTTAATAATAATGATTCCCTTAAAATACAGTCCTTAGTGCAGGGTTTAATTACAGATAAATGTGCGTATTGCACATTCGATATACTAAAAGTAATGAAAAAAGATACAACTGACAGGATACTAATATGCATTCCTGTGTGAATGACTACGTAAGTTCAGTCCAAGAATTACTTACAATATTGCACGTGATATGATATAACAACTGTACATGAATATGTATATACAGACCTGTATGAATGAGTGATTACAGACTCACGGATGGATTGTTAAACTAGGTCTTAATACCCCAACAGTTACAGGTCTATGTTGCAGACGGCACGGCACCCTGGTGAGGCATTAAATAGTCTAATAGCCGCCGGCAGGAAGGACCTCCTGTAGCGCTGTCTGGCACACCGTGGTGGGATCAATCTGTGACTGAAAGTGCTCCTCTGCATCATAACCATGGCATGCAGAGGGTGGGACATTGTCCATGATGGCCAGCAGTTTGGCCAGGATCCGTCTCTCCGCCACCTCCTCTAGAGTGTCAATGTTAATCCCCAGAACAGAGCTAGCCTTCTTCATCAGCTTATTTACCCGAGAAGCATCACCTGCCTTTATGTTGGCGCACCAGCACACCACTGCAAAAAAGATGGCACTGGTAGAAAGTATGCAGTAGTTTACCGCACACGTTGAAGGATCAGCTCTGGCTCTTTTTGTACAGAGGCCCAGTGTTACCAGCCCATTCCAGCCTGTTGTCCATAGGGACTCCCAGGAACTTGTATGACGCAACCATTTCCACATCCATCCCGTTTAGGGACCGCAGTCGGCAAAGTCATTGATTGTGCTCCTGTACTCTATTGTGGCCTATCGGTCAGGTAATCCGTAACCCTGGAGACTAAGGGTGCTTCTACGTTCATCCTCTTCATCTTCTCACCCAGTAGCAGGGGCTGAATGGTGTTGAAGGCACTGGAGAAGTAAAAAAACATGACCCTCGTAGTGCTACCTGAGTTGTCCAGGTGAGAGTAGGCCCTCTGCAGATGGTAGATGATTGCATCATGCACCCCGATGTTGCGCTGGTATATGAACTGCAGGGGGTCCGGTGATGTACACAACAGGGGCCTGAGGTGAACGAGGACTAACCTTTCCAGGGTCTTCATGATGTGTGATGTTAGCGCTACAGGTCTGAAGTCATTCAGGACAGTGGTGTGCGCCTTCTTGGGCACTGGGACCAGGATGTTTTCCACAGCACAGGGACCCTTTCCAGGCTTAGGCTAAGGTTGAAGAGTCGCTGGAGTATTCCACACAATTGGTCAGCACAGACCCTAAGCAGTTGCCTTGACATTTTTAACAGACAAAAAGGCTGTAGTCAGCATTGTCACAATCTTGTAATGTGTCTCTGTCCTCTCAGACCCTGTACAGTGGACGGCGGACCAGGTGATCCACTGGGCTGTGTGGGTGATGAAGGAGTTCAGCATTGACGAGATGGAGGTGGGAGGGATTCACATCCTGGGTCGCGACCTCTGCACCTTCACACAGGACGAGTTCCTGCAGAGGGTCCCCAGTGGAGAGATCCTCTGGAGCCACCTGGAGCTGCTTCGCAAGTGTGAGTGTGTGTTGTAGCTACTCTGTGTTGAGTCAGTGTGTTAGGGTTAGGGGCTAGCCAATTTCAAGCTTAAGTAGAGCCATAATAACAATATTGTTTACACATGCCTGATCCCTTCCCACTGGGAACAGACGTCAAATCAAATTGTATTGGTCACATGTGCCAAGTACAACAGGTGTAGACTTGAAATGCTTACTTACGAGCACTTTCCCGAAAATGCAGAGCTAAAAATGACAAAAAATAGCTAAATAAAGAAGGGAAATAGTAACACAATAACAATAACGAGGCTATGTGCAGGAGTACGAGGTAATTAAGGTACATGTAGGTAGGGGTAAAAGTGACTAGGCAATCAGGATAGATAATAAACAGAACAGCAGTGTGTGTGTGTCTGGTGTCAATATGCGTGTGTGTGTGTGTGTGTGTGAGCATATGTAGTGTGTGTTGGAGTGTCTGTGTAGTATGTGTGAATGTGTGGGCGAGTCAGTGCCCCCCCCAAAAGATGGTATCAATGCAAATAGTCCGGGTAGCCATTTCATTAACATTTCAGCAGTCATATGGCTTGGGGGTAGGAGCTGTTCAGTAGCCTTTTGGTTCCAGACTTGGCGCTCCGGTACCTCTTGCCGTGCGGTAGCAGAGAGAAGACTATGTTGGTCTGCTTGAAACATGTAGGTATTACAGACTGGGTCAGGGAGTGGTTGAAAATGTCAGACAAGCCTTGTAAATGTTGACCTGTTTAAAGGTCTTATTCACATCGGTTTACGGGGAGTCTATTCCATGTTGGTTTCATTGAAATTATGTGGAAACAACGTTTGTTCAACCAGTTTGTGCCCAGTGCGTTCAGAACGGAAAATTCTGAAGGGATAGAGGCTAGGAAAAAGGGATGGGAGCCTGGGCAAGCATGTTGGTTGTAGCTCATACTGTATCTCTCCATGTTCTTTACAGATGTGTTGGCCAGTCAGGACCGGTCTGGGCAGGAGGCCACAGTCACCATTGACCAACGTATGTTTATTTCCTGTCTCTCTGACTCACTGTCACTCTGACTGCATCTACCACACTATCTTGTTTTCCTCTGTGTGAGTTGTTGCCTGTAGGCACAGATCTAGGATCATATTACACAGATCTAGGATCATATTACACAGATCTAGGATCATGGTTAGGAACACCAAACTGACCATAGATCAGTGCCTAACTTAATCCTGTATGTTTCTGCCTGTTTGAACCTTCTCTCTTTGCCCCCAGAGGTCCAGATCATTCCGACCGCTGTGCAGACCACGCCCACCACCATCAAGGTGCTGAAACAGAGCCGCGGCCCCAAAACACCCCGCATCTCCGGAGGAGAGGAACGCAGTTCACCTGGCAACCGCACCGGTATGCACACAACATGTGTGTTGTATGTGTGTGAACACCTAAAGAGCATAAGTCTTGATCTGATGTGGATTCTTAATGGTGTGTGTATGTGCTCAAATCTGATGTGGATGTACACACACAAATATCCTCTCATCTGTCCCTGCAGGTAACAATGGTCAGATCCAGCTGTGGCAGTTCCTGTTGGAGCTGTTGACTGATAAGGATGCTAGAGACTGTATATCCTGGGTGGGAGAGGAGGGGGAGTTCAAACTCAACCAGCCTGAACTGGTGGCCCAAAAATGGGGCCACCGCAAGAACAAGCCCACCATGAACTACGAAAAACTTAGCCGAGCGCTCAGGTATGTCAATTGGCCTGTTTCTTTCCCCTTTCCTCTCTCTTTTAAATGTCTGTTGCATAAATTCAATCTCTCTTATCTTATGTCTTGAACTCTCTTGTCTTGTTTCATTTGAACCCTTTACAATCATGGGAATTGGCCTATATGGATAGGGCTAAATTGAAAAGTTTTTTACAGAAGAAATGTGAAATTCATATGCATAAGCATGGTGGCAATTGAAAGGGAATAGTTTGGAGATTATGGGAAAATTATTAGACCAAAGGTGCGTACACCACAGTTCACCTGACACAAGACTGAATTCAACGTTTCTTCACTTTTTGTGCATTTTACATTCGCTGTACTTTTTGCCGCATTTGTTGATAACAAAATATGAACCTACTGTGAATACTTTCAGTAACAGGATTAGGATAGGTGCAACATGGTAGGTGCAACATAAGAAAAACAAAAGACACGGGTTTGAGTGAGAGGACGCACCTCTCCAAAGTGCACAATTCCTAAGTGATTTCAATGCACTTTTATGACTCGAAGAATTTAACTATAATGTGCTTTTTTGAGCTCTCGTAACTGTGCCGTTGAGGAACTAGAGAAAGCACACTATCTACAGGGCGTCAGGTAGCCTAGTGGTTAGAGTGTTGGGCCAGTAACTGAAAGGTCGCTGGTTAGAATACCCGACCTGACAAGGTTAAAAACCTGTCAATGTGTCCTTGAGCAAGGCACTTAAGCCTAATTTGCTCCAGGGGCTGACCCTGTAGGTAGGCCGTCATTGTAAATAAGAATTTGTTCTTAACTGACTTGCCTAGTTAAATAAAGGTTAAAAAAACATCCAAATCCAAAAACGGCCCAATCTGGGTCAGGTGGGCATAATTTGAAAGCTTGTTCTGTTGCCAGGCTATAAAATCCAATCTTAGTGTTAGGCTTTCACAATGCAATTCATAGACATTTTTGTGCACATAGAAAGATTTGGGTGCGTGTTCCGTGGCAAATGTTCTTGAAAATAGACACACAGGCTCATTCTGTTCAGAACAACCCAGGGTATGACGCCATGTCATCTTGTCACTGTACATCAAACATAGTGATCATAAAAGTTGATACTGTATATAGACATGAGTTTTATGATATGGAAATGTGAAGTGCACATTTGGACTATGTTTGGATTGCTTGTATGGCATCAAAGCTGTGTTTATTATAAACCTCAGCATTGTGAAGCGTAGAGCCTGAGCTCTGAAAATGTATAGCATGTTACTGTACAGCCACTGTTCCAATGTAGGTGCTTATCAGTGCACAAATCTGCCATTTTCAACCCCTATACGGGTAGAGTGTAAAGGAATACTTCATTTGATTCTTTTCTCAGGTATTACTATGACGGGGACATGATCAGCAAGGTACAGGGCAAGCGCTTCGTCTACAAGTTTGTGTGTGACCTGAGGACTCTGATTGGCTACAGCGCTGCTGAGCTCAACAACCTGGTGACGGAGTGTGAGCAGAAGAAGCTGGCCCGCATTCAGTTGCATGGAATTAGCCAGCCCATCACCACTGTGTACACCACGGCACAGGACAGTTGAGGGGGGGAGGAGCCTGGGGCTCTCTGATAAGGGTAGAAGTTGCCTATAGGCACAGATCTAGGATCAGAATACTATGACCAGCCCTAAGCTTAACCATTTAGGAGGTGGAGATGATAAATTGACCTTAAATTAGTGTATATGGGCTACTTCATCCTACTCCTTTGGGTTTGATTGGAGACAGGGCTGAGGCAGGATGGGAAGGTTGTTTTCTTTATTTTAACCAGGGCAGGAGATGCTTTTTGGAGGGGAGGGAGAGTGTCAGTTGATATTTTGTGTGCATGAGTGTTTGAGTGAAGGAGTGTGTGTGTGTGTGCGCGTATGTTTGAAAATGAAATTTGAGTTTTGCATTTTTTTTTCTTCTGTAGCTTAGTATCGTTTCCATTGTATATACCGGTACTCCATGTTTTTGATAGCCACAAGGACAATGTATTTTCATATTTTCCATTTATAAAGGATCTGTTTTGTATTTCATTTTGTGTGTGTTTCCCTGATAAGCTGGACCTTTTCTGTCCTCCAGGGGGAATAAAGTGGCAAGTGTTTTCCTAAGGACTTAGTGTAACATTGCTCCAATGTAATGCATATGCACAAACACACTATTTTGCACCACGATAACATGGTCAAAGCTCTGTCATGAATACATCACCAGAGATCTGTATGTATATTATTTTTTATTGATGGGATAGTGTGTAAAAGCTTTTTCTCAGTCTAAGCCAATAGTTTGTGTAGGTACTGCGAAAAAGTCACAGAATTAACAAATGAAAGAAAGATAGCATGAGTATCCTTGACAACGACACATTTACCTGATTCAGTTTGTGCATGGTGTGTAGTGGTGTGTAGATCTGTGGAATAATTGCACAATATGAATGTCACATTCATGTCTATTGGAGGCTGTAGTTTGACTCCATTTTGGGTACGGGGAATGTATCGTCTCTACTACTGCCTCCAAATACTGATCCCAGATCTGGGGTGCGTTTGGTGAAACTTTCTGAATGTTGCAGATAGAAATGTAACAAACACAACCTAACAGACAATGACATCTGTTCTACATAACACATTTAATTTCTATCTGAACATTGTGAAGTTGTGCCCAGATTCACAAAACCTTAAGACATTTCTTTTTAACTGCTATTTTTTTTAGAAAAGTTGCTATTCCTTAAAAAGGTTATTGGAAATGTTATTGTTTCTCCTTAATCAAAAAGTTAAGAAATTATATTCTTGAAAATAAAGTTATTGGAAATTCCAAGATAGCTAAACCCTTGTCTTAAACTCAGGGCAGTGAGAGAAAAAGCTCATGAAAACAATTGAACATGTTTAATTCACTCACAAACTATTTTAAATCCAAGAACATGTTTTAGAACAGTAATCTGAGTAAGAAATATCCTAACATGATTGCTATGGCTAGCTAGACATCTTTAAAAAAAAAAATGTAAAAAGATGTTTAAGTTTGTAAGAAAAAAATATATTGTTGCAGAATTGCACTTATGAACTTTTTTTTTTTTTAAGAAGCTTCTTAAGTTTTTGCGTACGAATCTGGGCTTTGTGAATCTGGGCCCAGGTCCCTGTATTTAGCCTCGCACACATTGGTCCGAGATCAATTTAACCATCAATAAACTGGTCTGAGATCAGTATTTCTTTAGCCTCTGCTTTTAAAGCCAGGAGGTCTGAGACTTAATGAGAGATTTGACAACAAGACAAGCAAGAGGGGGATATCCACCACAGAACACGTAGGTACACTGTACATGTAGGAAAGATAGAAAAATAGTGTGTAGTGTATGTTGTGTGTGTGCAAGAGTGATGATAGGAAAGGTGACAGGGAATATCAGATTTGCACATTCTAATCTTTATCACACTCTCAATCCCCGCACCCTCTCTCTATCAACTTAATCTAATTCTCTCTTACACACCAACTCCAAAGTGCCGCACACACCAAGCCAACACAGCACAGAGCGAGGGAGTGATAGAGAAGGGAGGGGGAGCAGGGCTGTTGGGGGGTTGGGTCTGTGGGATAGAGAGAGGGAAAGATAGAAAAAGAGTGAAAGCCTGAGAAAAATAAAACATTATTTCTGTTTCCATAAATGATATTCATAGATATTCACAGATGATATGGGAATAGGAAAGATAGGGTGAAATGCTGAGATTTCCGGAATGGAGCTGAAACACAATTCTATGGACATGGAATATCAGTTAACGGACAGGGAATGCCGATAAACAGAGCAGTAATACCAGTAAATAATCAGACTCT
The DNA here is from genome assembly GCA_023634145.1 of Thymallus thymallus. Taxonomy (NCBI): domain Eukaryota; kingdom Metazoa; phylum Chordata; class Actinopteri; order Salmoniformes; family Salmonidae; genus Thymallus; species Thymallus thymallus. The sequence continues at coordinate 21,835,341 of CM042407.1, forward strand.
AAATTAGTGCATAGCACGCAAACAGTAACACAATCGATTTCCTTTCAGATACTATTACACTTCATATTATATTACATATAGACCATTCGGCCCATGCAGCTAAGCCAGGGTGAGGCATGGGGAGGGGGAAACAAAGGAGAGGGCAGATTCTGTTTAAAGCATGTCTCCGTGACAACAAAGCAGACCAGATTCAAAATAGTTTTTCCTCTTCTTCATATCACAAGATCAAAGACACTAAAATGTTCAATCCTGCTAAGTCTACATGAGAGACCCAGTCCCCACGACAGGAACCGGGTTCTCTCTACGTTTATCGGTCATCAATATCACCATGCACTACATATAGTTACAGTTAGTTTTTCTGTCTTGTTTCAATACAATCTACACAAAATAGAAAATGAAAACATTCAATATTTCTCCATTTACATATTTCTGATGATGTGTTTATATATCTCTCTATTTTTAATATATATATTTTTTCTGAAAAACCAATCTGAAACACTTGGGGTATGATCCTGCAGAGAAGAGCTCAGGGTAGACTGCGCTCATCCTCCTTTCGCTAGCGCTAAGAGCTGTTATGTCATCACCGAACATCACAGCTGTCATCTGAGAGGGGGAGTGGGAGAGGAGTGCGTGGGAGAGATGGAGGGAGGAGAGGGGAGTGCATCAGACGGAGTGAGGAAGAGGGAGGAAGATTACAGGTGTATATGAGGCCTCTGTTTAGCCCTCTTAGAGATGTGAGTGCTGTACTGAAGGGGAGGGCCAACCCACAGATCCATGGACAGATGAATCAATCAATGAGCTTCTCTGTTCTGTACAAACGCTACGGAATTTCATCTGTGATTGTCTAAAAATGTGCAGGTGAAGAAGGATACCCTTGTCTGACTAATGGCAGCTATGGATGTTGATGTACTGCACTCTACGAGGAAGGAATGGAGGGTGTGGCTTGGTTCCATTTGGGCCCCTAGCTCCTTGGCCATCACTACCCCAGCGTAGCTATAAGTAATATCACTACGGCTCTTTCTAACCAAATACACTCGCCGGCCACTTCATTGCTAGACTTGAAAAGTCTAGTACCGTGTTGGAACCCCTTTTGCATTCAGAACTGCCTTAATTCTTCGTGACAAATCAGTCTGGCCATTCTCCTCTGACCTCTGCCATCAACAAGGCATTTTCGCCCAGAGAACTGCCGCTCATGGATATTTTCTAATTTCGGACCATTCTCTGTAAATCCAAGAGATGGTTGTGCGGGAAAATCCCAGTAGTTCAGCACTTTCTGAAATACTCAAACCAGCCCGTCTGGCACCAACAACCATGCCACGTTCAAAGTCACTTAAACCACCTTTCTTCCCCATTCTGATGCTTGGTTTGAACTTTAGCAGATCGTCTTGACCATGTCTACATGCCTAAATTGGGGGCGGCAGGTAGCCTAGTGGTTAGAGTGTTGGGCCTGTAACTGAAAGGTTGCTAGATCGAATCCCCGAGCTGACAAGGTAAAATCTGTCGTTCTGCCTCTGAACAAGGCAGTTAACCCACTGTTCCTAGGCTGTCATTGTAAATAAGAATTTGTTCTTAACTGACTTGCCTAGTAAAATAAAGGATAAAAAATGCATTGAGTTGCTGCCACGTGATTGGCTGATTAGATATTTGCGTTAACAAACAGTTGAAAAGGATGTCTAATGAAATGGCCGGGAAGTGTGGAGCTTCAGTCATACTGGTTTCACCTATCCAGTCCTTTCAGATCCATTGAAAATAGGAGTAGGAGCTAGGGACCAAAATGGAACGGGGCCTAGGTGTGAGGGGTTCAGGGTCAGTGAGGGATCAAAGGGTAGCTCCTTAGTTCTGCATCTGTTCGAAGAACTTGTAGGTTGGGTTCTCATAACCGTTCTGCTGCATCTTGGACAGGTGTCGCTCCTCTGGGGTCACTGCAGCATCCACCTGCAACACACCAGGTTAACACACAGGTACAGAAAACGAACGCACATGCACAGACAAGCACTCTCTTTCTCTCTTACCTCGATGACTCCGTGATGGATGGAGGTGTACTGCTTCTTCCTCAGCATGATCAGAGTGATGACGATAGCTGTCGCTATGACAACCCCACCCACCATCAGCCCAATGATGGCGCCCTTGTTGGAGTCAACATCCTCAGCGAAGAACACCTGGTGATAATCAACACATCAACACCTGCCAATCAAACTGGAGACGTGTTTCTGCAGGTATAGACTGTGACGAGAACTGTGTTTACCAGTCTCCAATGCACAGATAAACCGTTATGGAAATGTTCCAGTTTCTATGGTAAACATGTAAACTACTGAGACAGTTTGTGATGTATACATGCATGAACCAGTGTATATGTACTAATGTTTCTGTACCAGTTTTTGATGATGCACTTCATAGCTGGCGCTTTGCCTCTCTTCTTTCTCCATCCGCACCTCAGGGAACTCCTTAGGCTTCAGAGCAGAGACTAAACACACACAGTGAGAGAAATAGCATCATACACCATCCAAACATACACACATAATAAAAGAGACTAATACAACCATAACCGAAACCACAAAAATACCCATACAGTGTAAACACAATCATACACATACTATAGGAACACACACACACACACATACATACATACATACACTTACCAGGCCGAGTGGGCAGACCTCTATCTGGAACTGGACGAGCGTCAACAGGCTCAACTGTTTTCACAGAGGAAACATTCACTGACAAAAAGCTTTAGAGCATGACCAATTTAATGAATAATGCATGAAACAGCTGTCCTGTGTGTGTATTGCCATGGTTTGCTAGGCTGTGTGTTGGTTGTGTGTGCGCATGTTACCATGGTTGTCGGTGTTGGGCTGGTTAAAACTTTCTGGGTGGATGAAGCCCAGTCGGTCCAGGCCCATGCCAGGGTCCAGAGGGGCAGAGCTGTAGGCCTGGTCAGGCATCAGGGCATCGTTCCCATAGCTCACCCTGCCATCAGTCTACAAACACAGAATACACATTACTGAGTTTCTGTGTGTGTGTGTGTCAGGGCTAGGGTAAATTTGAATTGAAGGCAGTGAATTCAGGAAGTAAACTTCAATAACAATTCCATTTTGTTTCAAACAGCATCTATTTTTAAATCACTTCCTGAATTGACTGACTTGAATTGATTCCAGCCCTGGTGTATGTGTTTGCGTTTGCGTGAGATAGGAGAGATTGTACTACTTTGATTAACGAGAGTGTGCATTCCTGTGTAAAACTCACCCTTCCATTGCTCTGCAGAGATGAGACTTGCTGAGACAGCTCTGACTGAACCCTCTGCATCAGGACCGCTACACACACAGAGACAGAGAGAGACAGAGACAGAGAGAGAAGGGGAAAATAGAAGGAAAACCAGACAGAATGAACACAAGCCAGAAAGGAAAAAGTATAGTCGGTACATGATCTCTGTAATACCACAATATAGTACTACACTGTGTATGGACTAAATAATAACATGAAACTGCAGTATATGGTTAGGAGTAGGGTGTCCGCTCACAAACTTGGTCTTGGATTTCGTTGGCCACGCTGGGCACCTTGTAGAGCAGCCCCAGGGATTGGTTCATCCTCTCGTCAAGCACACGCAGGTGGGTCATCACCTGGAAGTCAGAAGTGTAGAGGACAAAGGAGTTACCCGGGACACAGAGTGAATGTATGGGCTGAATGTAGTGCAGTGTATTATAGTGGGTTGAAGGGTGAGCATAGGGGCTTATGGGTGGCAGGTAGCCTAGCGGTTAGAGCGTTGGGCCAGTAACCGAAAGGTCGCTGGTGCGAATACCTGAGCCGACAAGGTGAAAAACCTGTCAATGTGTCCTTGAGCAAGGCACTTAAACCTAATTTGCTCCAGGGACTGGCCCTGTAGGTAGGCCGTCATTGTAAATAAGAATTTGTTCTTAACTGACTTGCTAGTTAAATAAAGGTTGAATAAATAAAATGGGTAGTGTATTATAGTGGTTAGGGGGAGTGGGGGTACCTGGGGTCGGTTCTGAGCAGCCTTCTTGGGGTCCACCATGCGGATGTGTTCGTAGTGTTTTAGGGTGTGTTGTCTGTCCTTCTGCTCTGCACGGACATACTTCTTCAACAGGCCCAGCACCTGACGAGGCTGAGGGGGAGAGGGAGAGGAAAGGGGGATGAGGGAGAGATAGAGAGAGAGCAAGAGAGAAAGTGAGAGAAGGGGAGAAGGACAGAGAGATAGAAAACTAAAAGAGAGAAATAACAGGTATTGATGTGGACAACGTGTGTACAAGTGAGAATGTGTTTGATTATAGTGAGAATGACTGGTAAGTGTGTATCCACAGTGAGAGTATACAGTCGTATGAAAAAGTTTGGGCGCCCCTCTGAGGCTGCATAATAATTTACTCTGTCGTCACAGAAAATGATCACAGTGGCATGCCATTCATTTTCTAATAAAAGCTGAGTACTGGGGTATTGTCCAGACAAAGATTTTTAGTGTAGCAATATTAAGTTGTATGAAATTAAATCAGATGTGAAAAATAGGCTATGCAAAATTTTGGGCACCCTTGTCATTCTGTTGATTTTAATACCTGTAACTACTTAGCACTGATTAATTGGAACACACAATTGGTTTGGTGAGCTCATTAAGCCTTGAACTTCATAGACAAGTGCATCCAATCATGAGAAAAGGTATTTAAGGTGGCCAATTGCAAGTTGTTGTTCTCTTTGACTCTCCTCTGAAGAGTGGCAACATGGGGGCCTCAAAACAACTCTCAAATGACCTGAAAACAAACATTGTTCAACATTATGGTTTAGGGGAAGGCTGTCAGTGTCCACTGTGAGGAACATAGTGAGGAAATGGAAGACCACAGGCACAGTCCTTGTTAAGGCCAGAAGTGGCAGGCCAAGTAAAATATTGGAGAGGCAAAGGCAAAGGATGGTGAGAGCGGTCAAAAACAGTCCACAGACCACCTACAAAGACCTACAACATAATCTTGCTGCAGATGGTGTCACTGTGCATCGTTCAACAATTCAGCGCACTTTGCACAAGGAGAAGCTGTACGGGAGAGTGATGCGGAAGAAGCCTTTTCTGCACACATGCCACAAACAGAGTCGCTTGAGGTATGCAAACGCACATTTGGACAAGACAGCTTCATTTTGGAATAAGGTGCTGTGGACTGATTAAACAAAGATTGAGTTATTTGGTCATAACAAGGGGCGTTATGCATGGCAGCAAAAGAACACAGCGTTCCAAGAAAAACACTTGCTACCCACAGTAAAATTTGGTGGGGGTTCCATCATGCTGTGGGGCTGTGTGGCCATTGCCGGTACTGGGAATCTTGTTAAAGTTGAGGGTCGCATGGATTCCACTCAATATCAGCAGATTCTTGGGAATAATGTTGAAGAATCAGTCACAAAGTTTAAGTTACGCCGGGGCTGGATATTACAACAAGACAACGACCCAAAACACTGCTCAAAATCTACCCGGGCATTTATGCAGAGGAACAAGTACAATGTTCTGGAATGGACATCCCAGTCCCCAGACCTGAATATCATTGAGAATCTGTGGGATGATTTGAAGCGGGCTGTCCATGCTCGGCAACCATCAAACCTAACTGAACTGGAGATGTTTTGTAAGGAGGAATGGTCCAAAATACCTTCATCCAAAATCCAGACACTCATTAGAGGCTATAGGAAGCACCTAGAGGCTGTTATTTTAGCAAAAGGAGGCTCTACTAAATATTGATGTGATTTTTCTGTTGGGGTGCCCAAATCTATGCACCTGTCTAATTTCGTTTTGATGCATATTGCACATTTTCTGATAATCCAATAAACCTAATTTCACTACTGAAATATTACTGTGTCCATCAGATATTTGATAGATCAAAATGAAATTGCTGATCCAAACACCCAATTATTTATAAATGGAAATCATGGAAATTGTCAGGGGTGCCCAAACTTTTACATACGACTGTATATACAGCATGTACTGAGTGAGTGTCCATGTGTACATTATACATGGTAAGATAGATAGATAGATAGATAGATAGATAGATAGATAGATAGATAGATAGATAGATAGATAGATAGATAGATAGATAGATAGATAGATAGATAGATAGATAGATAGATAGATAGATAGATAGATAGATAGATAGATAGATAGATAGATAGATAGATATACAGTATATACTACATGACCAAAAGTATATGGACACCTGCTCGTCGAACATCTCATTCCAAAATCATGGGCATTAATTTGGAGTTGGTCCCCTCTTTGCTGCTATAACAGCCTCCACTAGATGTTGGAGCATTGCTGCGGGAACTTGCTTCCATTCAGCCACAAGATCATTAGTGAGGTCGGGCACTGATGTTGGGCGATTAGGCCTGGCTCGCAGTCGGCGTTCCAATTCATCCCAAAGGTGTTCAATGGGGTTGAGGTCAGGGCTCTGTGTAGGCCAGTGAAGTTCTTCCACACCGATCTCGACAAAACATTTCTGTATGGACCTCGCTTCGTGCACAAAGTTGGAAGCACAGAATCGTCTAGAATGTCATTGTATGCTGTAGCGTTAAGATTTACCTTCACTGGAAATAAGGGGTCTAGCCCGAACCATGAAAAACAGCCCCAGACCATTATTCCTCCTCCACCAAACTTTACAGTTGGCACTAAGCATTGGTGCAGGTTCTTCTGGCATCTGCCAAACCCATCTTCGTCATTTGGACTACCAGATGGTGAAGTGTGATTCACCACTCCAGAGAATGAGTTTCCACTGTGTCCAATGGCGGCGAGCTTTACACCAATCCAGCCGACGCTTGACATTGCACTTGGTGATATTAGGCTTGTGTGCGGCTGCTCGGCCATGGAAACCCAATTTCATTAAGCTCCCGACAAACAGTTCTGTGCTGACGTTGCTTCCAGAGGCAGTTTTGAACTTAGTAGTGAGTGTTGCAATCGAGGACAGACAATTGTTACGCGCTTCAGCACTCGGCAGTCATGATTTGTGAGCTTGTGGCCTACCACTTCACGGCTGAGCAATTTTTGAATGGGGCAGCTCTAGCAGGGCAGAAATTTGGCGAAATGACTTGTTGGAAAGGTGGCATCCTATGACGGTGTCACGTTGAAAGTCACTGAGCTCTTCAGTAAGGTCATTCTACTGCCAATGTTTGTCTATGGAGGTTGCATGGCTGTGTGCTCGATTTTATATACCTGTCAGCAATGGCTGCTGGGACATTTTCAGCTTCCAGGAATTGTGACCAGATCCTTGCGACATGGTGCTGTGCATTATCATGCTGAAACATGAGGTGATGGCGTTGGATGGCATGACAATGGATCTCTGATAAAATGCAATTGTGTTCATTGTCTGTAGCTTATGCGTCTCCATACCATAACCCCACTCTTCACAACGTTGACATCAGCAAACCGCTCGCCCACACAATGCCATATAGATGGTCTGCGATTGTGAAGCGGTTGGACGTACTACCAAATTCTCAAAAACAAGGTTGGAGGTGGCTTATGGTAGAGCAATTAACATTAAATTCTCTGGCAAGAGCTCTGTTGGACATTCCTGCAGTCAGCATGCCAATTGCACGCTTCCTCAAAACTTGAGACATCTGTGGCATTGTGTTGTGTGACAAAACTTCACATTTTAGAGTGGCCTTTTATTGTCCCCAGCACAGGGTGCACCTGTGTAATGATCTTGCTGTTTAAATCAGCTTCAGGTGGATGATCACTAACAGAGAAATTATTACTAACAGGGATGAAATACACATTTGTGCACAACATTTGAGAGAAATAAGCTTTTTGTGCATATGGAACATTTCTGGGATCTTTTATTTTAGCTCATGAAACCAACACTTTACATGTTGCGTTTATATTTTTGTTCAGTATACACTACTGTTCAAAAGTTTGGGGTCACTTAGAAATTACCTTGTTTTTGAAAGAAAATAAAAAAATGTGTCCACTAAAATAACATCAAATTGATCAGAAATACAGTGTAGACATTATTAATGTTGTAAATTACTATCGTAGCTAGAAACGGCTGATTTTTTATGGAATATCTACATTGGTGTACAGAGGCCCATTATCAGCAACCATCACTACTGTGTTCCAATGGCACGTTGTGTTAGCTAATCCAAGTTTATAATTTTAAAAGGCTAATTGATCATTAGAAAACCCTTTTGCAATTATGTTAGTACAGCTGAAAACTGTTGTGCTGATTAAATAAGCAATAAAACTGGCCTTTATTTAGACTAGTTGAGTATCTGGAGCATCAGCATTTGTGGGTTCGATTACAGGCTCAAAATGGCCAGAAACAAAGACCTTCCTTCTGAAACTCGTCAGTCTAAAAACTGAAGATCTCGTACAACGCTGTGTACTACTCCCTTCACAGAACAGCGCAGACTGGCTCTAACCAGAATAGAAAGAGGAGTGGGAGGCCCCGGTGCACAACTGAGCAAGAGAAAAGTACATTAGAGTGTCTAGTTTGAGAAACAGACGCCTCACAAGTCCTCAACTGGCAGCTTCATTAAGTCCTGCAAAACACCAGTCTCAACAGTGAAGAGGCGACTCCGGGATGCTGGCCTTTTAGACAGAGTTGCAAAGAAAAAGCTGTGTCTCAGACTGGCCAATAAAAATAAAAGATTAAGATGGGCAAAAGAACACAGACACTGGACAGAGGAAGATTGGGAAAAAGTGTAATGGACAGACGGATCTAAGTTTGAGGTGTTCGGATCTGGAGTACTTGACACCATCTGTCAAGCATGGTGGAGGTCTGGGGGTGCTTTGGTGGGGGTAAAGTGTGAGATTTGTAAAGGATAAAAGGGATCTTGAAAAAGGAAGGCTATCACTCCATTTTGCAAAGCCATGCCATACCCTGTGAACAGCACTTAATTGGAGCCAATTTCCTCCTACAGCAGGACAATGACCCACAGCTCCAAACTATGCATGAACTATTTAGGGAAGAAGCAGTCAGCTGGTATTTTGTCTATAAGTGGCCAGCACAGTCACCAGATCTCAACCCTATTGTGCTGTTGTGGGAGCAGCTTGACTGTATGGTACGTAAGAAGTGCCAATTAAGCCAATCCAACTAGTGGGAGGTGCTTCAGGAAGCATGGGGTGAAATCTCTTCAGATTACCTAACAAATTGACAACTAGAATGCCAAAGGTCTGCAAGGCTGTAATTGCTGCAAATGGAGGATTCTTTGACGAAAGCAAAGTTTGAAGGACACAATTATTATTTAAATTAAAAATCATTATTTATAACCTTGTCAACATCTTGAGTATATTTCCTATTCATTTTGCAAATAATGTCATGTATATTTTAATGGAAAACAAGGACATTTCTAAGTGAGCCCAAACTTTTGAACGGTAGTGTGTATATATACAGTGGGGGAAAAAAGTATTTAGTCAGCCACCAATTGTGCAAGTTCTCCCACTTAAAAAGATGAGAGAGGCCTGTAATTTTCATCATAGGTACACTTCAACTATGAGAGACAAAATGAGAAAAAACAATCCAGAAAATCACATTGTAGGATTTTTAATGAATTTATTTGCAAATTATGGTGGAAAATAAGTATTTGGTCACCTACAAACAAGCAAGATTTCTGGCTCTCACAGACCTGTAGCTTCTTCTTTAAGAGGCTCCTCTGTCCTCCAATCGTTACCTGTATTAATGGCACCTGTTTGAACTTGTTATCAGTATAAAAGACACCTGTCCACAACCTCAAACAGTCACACTCCAAACTCCACTATGGCCAAGACCAAAGAGCTGTCAAAGGACACCAGAAACAAAATTGTAGACCTGCACCAGGCTGGGAAGACTGAATCTGCAATAGGTAAGCAGCTTGGTGTGAAGAAATCGACTGTGGGAGCAATTATTAGGAAATGGAAGACATACAAGACCACTGATAATCTCCCTCGATCTGGGGCTCCACGCAAGATCTCACCCCGTGGGGTCAAAATTATCACAAGAACAATGAGCAAAAATCCCAGAACCACACGGGGGGACCTAGTGAATGACCTGCAGAGAGCTGGGACCAAAGTAACAAAGTCTACCATCAGTAACACACTACGCCGCCAGGGACTCAAATCCTGCAGTGCCAGACGTCCCCCTGCTTAAGCCAGTACATGTCCAGGCCCGTCTGAAGTTTGCTAGAGAGCATTTGGATGATCCAGAAGAGGATTGGGAGAATGTCATATGGTCAAATGAAACCATGTCATTTGACCATATGTCATTTGGTAAAAACTCAACTCGTAGTGTTTGGAGGAGAAAGAATGCTGAGTTGCATCCAAAGAACACCATACCTACTGTGAAGCATGGGGGTGGAAACATCATGCTTTGGGGCTGTTTTTCTGCAAAGGGACCAGGACGACTGATCCGTGTAAAGGAAAGAAAGAATGGGGCCATGTATCGTGAGATTTTGAGTAAAAACCTCCTTCCATCAGCAAGGGCATTGAAGATGAAACGTGGCTGGGTCTTTCAGCATGACAATGATCCCAAACACACCGCCCGGGCAACGAAGGAGTGGCTTCGTAAGAAGCATTTCAAGGTCCTGGAGTGGCCTAGCCAGTCTCCAGATCTCAACCCCATAGAAAATCTTCGGAGGGAGTTGAAAGTCCGTGTTGCCCAGCGACAGCCCCGAAACATCACTGCTCTAGAGGAGATCTGCATGGAGGAATGGGCCAAAATACCAGCAACAGTGTGTGAAAACCTTGTGAAGACTTACAGAAAACGTTTGACCTCTGTCATTGCCAACAAAGGGTATATAACAAAGTATTGAGATAAACTTTTGTTATTGACCAAATACTTATTTTCCACTATAATTTGCAAATAAATTCATAAAAAATCCTACAATGTGATTTTCTGGATTTTTATTTCTCATTTTGTCTCTCATAGTTGAAGTGTACCTATGATGAAAATTACAGGCCTCTCTCATCTTTTTAAGTGGGAGAACTTGCACAATCGGTGGCTGACTAAATACTTTTTTGCCCAACTATATATATATATACCCTGGGTGGGTTGGCCTGCAGGGCACTAAGGTAATTCTCCAGGGCCATGCGACGGCGGCTGTTGAGCAGGGCCTCCACCCGGGCCATGTGGGTCTCAACCAGCTGCTGTCTCTCTCCTGCTGCCTCCTGCTCCAGGGCCTCCACCTTCTCCTGGAAGTGCTGCACACAGGAGCACACAGAAACATTAACACACACTAATACACACACATTACTGACACGCACATAGGCACGCATGTGTATTGATGGTATACAGGATTCATCTGTAAAAGAGACCTTGCATGACTCCATGTCATAATTGGGTTAAATAAAATATATACAGTGGGGAGAACAAGTATTTGATACACTGCAGATTTTGCAGGTTTTCCCACTTACAAAGCATGTAGAAGTCTGTAATTTTTATCAGAGGTACTCTTCAACTGTGAGTGACGTTGAGTGACGTTGTATGATTTTTAAGTAATTAATTTGCATTTTATTGCATGACATAAGTATTTGATACATCAGAAAAGCAGAACTTAATATGTGGTACAGAAACCTTTGTTTGCAATTACAGAGATCATACGTTTCCTGTAGTTCTTGACCAGGTTTGCACACACTGCAGCAGGGATAAAGATCCTTCAGGTTTCGGGGCTGTCGCTGGGAAATACGGACTTTCAGCTCCCTCCAAAGATTTTCTATTGGGTTCAGGTCTGGAGACTGGCTAGGCCACTCCAGGACCTTGAGATGTTTCTTACGGAGCCACTCCTTAGTTGCCCTGGCTGTGTGTTTCGGGTCGTTGTCATGCTGGAAGACCCAGCCACGACCCATCTACAATGCTCTTACTGAGGGAAGGAGGTTGTTGGCCAAGATCTCGCGATACATAGCCCCATCCATCCTCCCCTCAATACGGTGCAGTCGTCCTGTCCCCTTTGCAGAAAAGCATCCCCAAAGAATTATGTTTCCACCTCCATGCCTCACAGTTGGGATGGTGTTCTTGGGGTTGTACTCATCCTTCTTCTTCCTCCAAACACGGCGAGTGGAGTTTAGACCAAAAAGCTCTATTTTTGTCTCATCAGACCACATGACCTTCTCCCATTCCTCCTCTGGATCATCCAGATGGTCATTGGCAAACTTCAGACGGGCCTGGACATGCGCTGGCTTGAGCAGGGGGACCTTGCGTGCGCTGCAGGATTTTAATCCATGATGGCGTAGTGTGTTACTAATGGTTTTCTTTGAGACTGTGGTCCCAGCTCTCTTCAGGTCATTGACCAGGTCCTGCCGTGTAGTTCTGGGCTGATCCCTCACCTTCCTCATGATCATTGATGCCCCACGAGGTGAGATCTTGCATGGTGCCCCAGACCGAGGGAGATTGACCGTCATCTTGAACTTCTTCCATTTTCTAATAATTGCGCCAACAGTTGTTGCCTTCTCACCAAGCTGCTTGCCTATTGTCCTGTAGCCCATCCCAGCCTTGTGCAGGTCTACAATTTTATCCCTGATGTCCTTACACAGCTCTCTGGCTTTGGCCATTGTGGAGAGGTTGGAGTCTGTTTGATTGAGTGTGTGGACAGGTGTCTTTTATACAGGTAACGAGTTCAAACAGGTGCAGTTAATACAGGTAATGAGTGGAGAACAGCAGGGCTTCTTAAAGAAAAACTAACAGGTCTGTGAGAGCCGGAATTCTTACTGGTTGGTAGGTGATCAAATACTTATGTCATGCAATAAAATGCAAATTAATTATTAAAAAATTATACAATGTGATTTTCTGGATTTTTGTTTTAGATTCCGTCTCTCACAGTTGAAGTGTACCTATGATAAAAATTACAGACCTCTACATGCTTTGTAAGTAGGAAAACCTGCAAAGTCGGCAGTGTATCAAATACTTGTTCTCCCCACTGTATATATATTGCACGCACACACACACACAGCCCAGGTACTGTACCTGAATGACAGCCTTCTTGTCAGTGCGAGGGAGACTCTTGGCCTGTCTCTCTGCCTCCTCCCACTCTCTCATCACCTGGAGAGACACATATCAGAGAACACACCTCTTAGGGACCTCCCTCAACGTCCCTAGTTCACATCAGAGGAGGAATTCTCTCTCTATCAAAAATACATATTCTGGTAACTGGGAATGTGTAACATTGTTCATTTGGAACCTTTGCATCATCACATCACAAACCCAAGGTCAGCTATCGTCACCCTGTGTTTGTTGATATGCTGTATTATATGGGCAGAATGTAACTATTCTCGCTGTTAATGCTGTGACGTGCCAAAACTGACAGACTGACTCTCTGGCACTCTCTCTCACTCTCTCGCGCTCAAACACTCACACACACCTGGGACATCCTCTCGCGGTGCTTGGCCTCCAGACTCTCCTTTGCCTTCTGGAAGTCAGTGTGTTCGTTGTAGTCTCCGGGAGACTCCAGGTAACGGTCCACCGCGTCAGGGGGGGAGGGGGCCGTGGTGGGCACTGGGTGAGGGGGGAGGAGAGGTAGAGCGGAAAGTGGATGTCCACAAAAGGGTCCAGAGAGAGAAGTTAACTGTTAAACAGTGGCATATCCTTCTCCCACAAGTCTACATGATCTGTCACTGTAATCTAAGACGTTCAAGTCCTGAACACACACAGACAGACAGGTGGACCTGGCAAGAGGCAGCACAGACTGGTTAGAGCAGCTAAGCCGGTCAGCCAGCGAGCGACAGATGATATATCTGTCTTCCTTGACTTGTGTTTGTGTGTGTGTGATGTGATAGACTGGCGATAAGATAAGGCAGGTGCTGACTCATCCTCTCCCGCTGAGGAGTGTTGTGCTTAACTGGGCGGAAAGTACTAGAAAAGAGAAAGACAGGAAAACGAACTCAACCCACTGACCCACACGTACACACACACTGATACAGGGGTATGAAGAGAGACTGCTGTTGTTTGGTTAAGCCGGTTAGGACATGAACTCATTAACACACAGTCAGATCAGACCAGCATAAAATCACTATACATAAATATTGTTTCACACACACACACGCACGCACGCACACACACACACACACACACACACACACAGCATAATAACACCTCAAAATACAGAGACGTATTACCCTGACCCCATCAGACCCACAAAGACTCATAACCTCCAGTGTAATTGATCTGGTTAGTAAGTGATGGAGTGAGTAAGAGAATCGTTGCGAAAGCAGATGAGTAAAAGGGTAAGTGAGTGAATGAGGGAGGGAGTGTGATGGCTATTTTCCTGTGCAGATTTTTTTTGATAGGAACCCTCTGCACTTAATGCAGTATTCAATAGCTGAGATTGACTCAGACCCTGAACTTCCATTTTCCTTTAAGAGTGGCTGAATATCTCTTAAATTAAATTAAATAAAAACGGTAAGTATCCTCAGGGTGCTTCATTGACCAACGTGTTGCTAAATCTAGAACTGAAAAATCTTGTAGTACAAAAGGGAAAGGGGATACCTAGTCAGTTGAACAACTGAATGCCTTCAACCGAAATGTGTCTTCCGCATTTAACCCGACCCCTCAATCACTTACGCTCCAAGTGTCTAAGAGACATCAGGCAGACAGGTAGACGGTGTTAGACAGACAGATGTCTCAGAGAGGCAGACAGCAGGGTGGACAGTCCCCTAGGCCCAAGGTAAGGGGCACAGAGGGCCATTTCAGGGGTCCAGTACAGGGACTTACACACACTGGTGCTGCAGACAGACAGGCAGTATTCCTCTGAGTCAAAATTATTCCGGTTTCCCCCGCACCCTCCAAAGAGGAAGGGGGCACAGGTCCCCTTCTCTGGCACGAAGTACCAACGCTCCAGCATGGCATGGCACGGGCCTGACTCAGCAGGTGCCCAACACACCTCTGAGAGAGACACACACACACTCTTAAACACACGACACACAGTATGTACACATACACACACACACACACACACAGATCAGACACACACATTGCTTGGGTGTGTGTTTACGCATAACATGTTCAAACATACACACTCCATCATATCCGTCTTATCCATCTCCACAAAACAGCCAACAAGTATTTATCTCGTTCCATCCATGCCGTGTTCTTACCTCTGACAACTTCCTCGACCAACTCAGTGGTGGTCGTGGTGGTGGTTGTCATGGCGATGTTGGAGGTGCGTTCACCACTGTCCCGTTCGTCAGTCACATCGTCTTCATCATCATCTTCATCCTCATCACCGTCACCGTCCTCGTCCCTATCAAAGGCATCCTCATCATCCTCAGTGGTGGCATCCCCCTGATCTGCCTGGCGAGGCATGCTGTAGGGAGGGTGGGTGTTCGTGAGTGTGTGTGTGTAGTCTGGTTGTGAAGGTTATCTGTCAAAAGTGTTTAACCACGGGCATTTAAGAGTATATATTTGTGCTTAAATGTATGTGTGTGTTTGTGTCTGACTGTATGCACCTGTGCCTGTGCCTTTGTGTGTGTGCACACTTGTGTGTGCATATGTGCGCTTGTGTGTATACCTGTTATCCATGTATTCAGTCTCGGCTCCGCCCCACCACACATCAGACTCAGTCAGCTCAACGCTGTCTGACTCGCGCTGCGTGTCTGCCGGGCAACACACAAACTCCACCCCTCGGAAACGGTCGATGCCGCATGGCAACAGCATGCCATAGTCATGGAGATTCACGGTTCGGTCTCCACAGGACTGATAATAATAGTCATTAGAAATAATCTCTTTTTGAGACACAGGTCTTTACATGCAATTACATATCACTAGAGCCAAGACGGTTTCCTGGTCAGGTCACATGGTCATTAAAAAACATTAATCATATGAAGAAAAGAATAACGTCTTTACAATTATAGCTTATAGAATCTGGTTGACTCAAATTCTGTGAAAGAATAGAAGGAGGAAGGATGGGATGAGAGGATTCAGGCCTGCAGGGAAGGATGGATGAGACAAAAATAGAGAATACTAGATAGATAGAGAGAGAACACTAGATAGATATATAGAGAGGAGAGAATACTAGATAGATGAGAGAACACTAGAGAGATTAGAGAATACTAGATAGATATATAGAGAGGAGAGAGAACACTAGATAGATATAGAGAGATGAGAGAATACTAGATATATATATAGAGGAGAGAATACTAGATAGATATATAGAGAGGAGAGAGAACACTAGATAGATATAGAGAGATTAGAGAATACTAGATAGATATATTGAGAGGAGAGAATAATAGATAGATGAGAGAATACTAGATACAGTGGGGAGAACAAGTATTTGATACACTGCCGATTTTGCAGGTTTTCCTACTTACAAAGCATGTAGAAGTCTGTAATTTTTATCATAGGTACTCTTCAACTGTGAGTGACGGAATGTAAAACAAAAATCCAGAAAATCACATTGTATGATTTTTAAGTAATTAATTTGCATTTTATTGCATGACATAAGTATTTGATACATCAGAAAAGCAGAACTTAATATTTGGTACAGAAACCTTTGTTTGCAATTACAGAGGTCATACGTTTCCTGTAGTTCTTGACCAGGTTTGCACACACTGCAGCAGGGATTTTGGCCCACTCCTCCATACAGATCCTTCAGGTTTCGGGGCTGTCGCTGGGCAATACGGATTTTCAGCTCCCTCCAAAGATTTTCTATTGGGTTCAGGTCTGGAGACTGGCTAGGCCACTCCAGGACCTTGAGATGCTTCTTACGAAGCCACTCCTTAGTTGCCCTGGCTGTGTGTTTCGGGTCGTTGTCATGCTGGAAGACCCAGCCACGACCCATCTTCAATGCTCTTACTGAGGGTAGGAGGTTGTTGGCCAAGATCTCGCGATACATGGCCCCATCCATCCTCCCCTCAATACGGTGCAGTCATCCTGTCCCCTTTGCAGAAAAGAATCCCCAAAGAATGATGTTTCCACCTCCATGCTTCACGGTTGGGATGGTGTTCTTGGGGTTGTACTCATCCTTCTTCTTCCTCCAAACACGGCGAGTGGAGTTTAGACCAAAAAGCTCTATTTTTGTCTCATCAGACCACATGACCTTCTCCCATTCCTCCTCTGGATCATCCAGATGGTAATTGGCAAACTTCAGACGGGCCTGGACATGCGCTGGCTTGAGCAGGGGGACCTTGCATGTGCTGCAGGATTTTAATCCATGACGGCGTAGTGTGTTACTAATGGTTTTCTTTGAGACTGTGGTCCCAGCTCTCTTCAGGTCATTGACCAGGTCCTGCCGTGTAGTTCTGGGCTGATCCCTCACCTTCCTCATGATCATTGATGCCCCACGAGGTGAGATCTTGCATGGTGCCCCAGACCGAGGGAGATTGACCATCATCTTGAACTTCTTCTATTTTCTAATAATTGCACCAACAGTTGTTGCCTTCTCACCAAGCTGCTTGCCTATTGTCCTGTAGCCCATCCCAGCCTTGTGCAGGTCTACAATTTTATCCCTGATGTCCTTACACAGCTCTCTGGTCTTGGCCATTGTGGAGAGGTTGGAGTCTGTTTGATTGAGTGTGTGGACTGGTGTCTTTTATACAGGTAACGAGTGGAGAACAGCAGGGCTTCTTAAAGAAAAACTAACAGGTCTGTGAGAGCCGGAATTCTTACTGGTTGGTAGGTGATCAAATACTTATGTCATGCAATAAAATGCAAATTAATTATTTAAAAATCATACAATGTGATTTTCTGGATTTTTGTTTTTTACAGACCTCTACATGCTTTGTAAGTAGGAAAACCTGCAAAATCGGCAGTGTATCAAATACTTGTTCTCCCCACTGTATATATATATATAGAGGAGAGAATACTAGATAGATAGAGAGAGGAGAGAATACTAGATAGATGAGAGAACACTAGATAGATATAGAGAGATGAGAGAATACTAGATATATATATATAGAGAGGAGAGAGAACACTAGATAGATATAGATAGATTAGAGAATACTAGATAGATATATAGAGAGGAGAGATTACTAGATAGATGAGAGAATACTATATAGATATATAGAGAGGAGAGAATACTAGATAGATATATAGAGAGGAGAGAGAACACTAGATAGATATAGAGAGATGAGAGCATACTAGATAGATATATAGAGATGAGAGAGTACTAGATAGATATATAGAGAGGAGAGAGACACTAGATAGATATAGAGAGATGAGAGAATATTAGATATATATATAGAGAGGAGAGAATACTAGCTAGATGAGAGAATACTAGATAAATATATAGAGAGGAGAGAATACTAGATAGATGAGAGAATACTAGATATACTGTATATATAGAAAGAGGAGAATACTAGATAGATATATAGAGAGGAGAGAGAATACTATATATATTTATAGAGAGGAGAGAATACTAGATAAATGAGAGAATACTAGATGGATATATAGAGAGGAGAGAATACTAGATAGATGAGAGAATACTCAATATATATAGAGAGGAGAGAATACTAGATAGATATATAGATAGGAGAGAATACTAGCTAGATGAGAGAATACAAGATAGATATATAGAGGAGAAAGAATACTATATAGATATATAGAGAGGAGAGAATACTAGATATATAGAGAGGAATAAGAATACTAGATAGATATAGAGAGAACACTAGATAGATATATATAGAGGAGAGAGAATACTAGATAGATGAGAGAATACTATATATATATATATATATGTATAGAGAGGAGAGAATACTAGATAGATGAGAGAATACTAGATATACTGTATATATAGAAAGGAGAGAATACTAGATAGATATATAGAGAGGAGAGAGAATACTATATATATTTATAGAGAGGAGAGAATACTAGATAAATGAGAGAATACTAGATGGATATATAGAGAGGAGAGAATACTAGATAGATGAGAGAATACTCAATATATATAGAGAGGAGAGAATACTAGATAGATATATAGAGAGGAGAGAATACTAGATAGATGAGAGAATACTCAATATATATAGAGAGGAGAGAATACTAGATAGATATATAGAGAGGAGAAAATACTAGATAGATGAGAGAATACTATATAGATATATAGAGAGGAGAGAATACTAGATAGATATATAGAGAGGAGAGAGAACACTAGATAGATATAGAGAGATGAGAGCATACTAGATAGATATATAGAGATGAGAGAGTACTAGATAGATATATAGAGAGGAGAGAGAACACTAGATAGATATAGAGAGATGAGAGAATATTAGATATATATATAGAGAGGAGAGAATACTAGCTAGATGAGAGAATACTAGATAAATATATAGAGAGGAGAGAATACTAGATAGATGAGAGAATACTAGATATACTGTATATATAGAAAGGAGAGAATACTAGATAGATATATAGAGAGGAGAGAGAATACTATATATATTTATAGAGAGGAGAGAATACTAGATAAATGAGAGAATACTAGATGGATATATAGAGAGGAGAGAATACTAGATAGATGAGAGAATACTCAATATATATAGAGAGGAGAGAATACTAGATAGATATATAGATAGGAGAGAATACTAGCTAGATGAGAGAATACAAGATAGATATATAGAGGAGAAAGAATACTATATAGATATATAGAGAGGAGAGAATACTAGATATATAGAGAGGAATGAGAATACTAGATAGATATAGAGAGAACACTAGATAGATATATATAGAGGAGAGAGAATACTAGATAGATGAGAGAATACTATATATATATATATATATGTATAGAGAGGAGAGAATACTAGATAGATGAGAGAATACTAGATATACTGTATATATAGAAAGGAGAGAATACTAGATAGATATATAGAGAGGAGAGAGAATACTATATATATTTATAGAGAGGAGAGAATACTAGATAAATGAGAGAATACTAGATGGATATATAGAGAGGAGAGAATACTAGATAGATGAGAGAATACTCAATATATATAGAGAGGAGAGAATACTAGATAGATATATAGAGAGGAGAGAATACTAGATAGATGAGAGAATACTCAATATATATAGAGAGGAGAGAATACTAGATAGATATATAGAGAGGAGAAAATACTAGATAGATGAGAGAATACTAGATAGATAAATAGAGCAGAGAATACTAGATAGATATATAGAGAGGAGAGAATACTAGCTAGATGTGAGAATACTAGATAGATATATAGAGGAGAGAGAATACTAGATAGATATATAGAGAGGAGAGTGAATACTAGATAGATATATAGAGGAGAGAATACTAGATAGATAGACAGATAGATAGGAGAGAATATTAGATAGATAGAAAGAGGAGAGTAGCAAATACGAGAAAGAGAGGGGAAAGAATACTAGATCGACTTAGAGAATATGAGAGAGAGAGCAAGAGGAGGAGAGAATACTAGATAGATAGAGAGACAGAAGGAGAGAATACTAGAGGGGGAGGAGGAGAGAATACTAGATAGATGGAGATATATAGAATACTAGATAGATGGAGAGAGATAGAATACTAGATAGACGGAGAGAGATAGAATACTAGATAGATGGAGAGAGATAGAATACTAGATAGATGGAGAGAGATAGAATACTAGATAGAGGAGGAGACAGGAGATAATACTGGACGAGAGAGGAGATAATACTGGACGAGAGAGGAGATAATACTGGATGAGAGAGGAGATAATACTGGACGAGAGAGGAGATAATACTGGACGAGAGAGGAGATAATACTAGATAGATGGAGAGAGAAAGAATACTAGATAGAGGAGGAGACAGGAGATAATACTGGATAATACTAGATAGATAGAGGAGATAATACTAGATAGATAAAGAGAAATACAAAATTACAAGGAACAGAAAGAGTACAAAGAGAAGCTCCTCGTAGACAATCCAGAGACACTTTTTGCTGACTGCTACAAAAATGGGAATGTAAGCAACCTAATCTTCCACACAGATCATCCCTGGGCATGGCACACAGCGATGACAGCACACTACCCCTCTTTTAAGAGAGAGGGTATTGGCGGAGGGTGGAAAATCAGAATACTGGAAAACGAGGACCCTGAGATTGAGACACCCACGAGAGCACGGCAGGAGAAGCTTTCTCTTGGTGACGACCCCCCCCCCCCCCCCCAGCACTGAACACACCCAGGTCCCACAACTGCACTGCTCCTCCATCATTGAGATTATAAATTCACCGAGCTGGAGAGAGACTTGGTGGAGCTCAGAGAGCTAGTCCACACACTCCAGACAGCACAGACAAAACAGACCAGCACAACACCAACCACCCTACAGTACCCAGAGGGCTGAAGGTGGAGATGGATGTTTGTCTGAGAGAGCTGGCTGCACTCTGGTCTGAGGTGAGAGAACTTAAGGAGGAGGGAGAGCAACACACAGCCCAGCTAACAGCACTGCAGGAGGAGGTGGGAAAGTTGAGGTGCGACAATGAACCACTCATGAGAGAGCTAGCCACCACCCTAGAGAAGCCAACAGAACAGCCCACTTCAGACTTCGACCACAGCCTTAACACCGCAGCAAGATAGACAAGGTAGGATCCACCAACCCAGCAGACTCCCCCTCCTGGAACCCCCCTGTCAGCCCACCGGATAGCTCTCCTGACAACACCACCACACCCACTGAGGACACAAAAAAGCCTCATCATAATACACACAGGTACAAATGACTTGACAGCCCAGCAGGAAAGAGTGGCCACAGCACTCAAGGGCGTGATTGAAAAAGCCTCTTTCACAACGCACAAGTGGTTACCTCCACCCTCCTACCACTAAAATAATTTCACCCTGCCACCATACAGCGTGTGAATGCAAGAATTTCCCAGGACTGTGCCTCAAAACCAAATGTTTACCTGGCCCACCACTCCACCTTGGACTTGAACAGCCGTTATGACCAGGTCAACCTCTACAAGGCAGCAGTGCCCACCTTTGCCAGGACCCTGAAGGACTAAAACGCAGCCCCAGCACCTCACACAGGAGCAACAGATAAACAGACACCCTGCCCAGACCAACATAATATTGAGAAGGAAAGTAGATGGAAGAAAAGTAGTGTAGAAACCTACCAAAAAAACAATTAGGAAACAACAAATTAAATCCCTTTTAGACAACTTTCTAGACAAAACGTGAAGGTGTAAACTTAAGAAAATTAACAACAATGACAAATGGTTTTATGAAGAATGTAAAAACCTAAGAAAGAAATTGAGAAACTTATCCAACCAAAAACATAGAGACCCAGAAAACTTCAGCCTATACCTTCACCATGGTGAATCACTAAAACAATACAGAAATACACTGCGGAAAAAGAAGAAACAGCACATGAGAAATCAGCTCAATTTAATTAAAGAATCCATAGAATCTAACCACTTCTGGGAAAATTCAAAAACTCTAAACAAACAACAACATGAAGAGTTATCTATCCAAAACGGAGATGTATGGATAAACCACTTCTCCAATAGTTTGGGCTCTATAACAAATAACAAACAGCAAAAACATAAATTATCAAATACAAAGCTTAGAATCAACTATTAAAGACTACCTGAACCCACTGGATTCTCCAATTACATTGTATTTTGTCCTGTAGTTCATTCAAACACTCCAACCCAAAAATGACTGTAGTGTTGATGGTATCCTAAATTAAATTATAAAATATACAGACCACAAATTCTTATTGGCTATACTTAAAAACATGTGTCCTCACCTCTTTAGCCACGGTGTGCCAGTGCAGGTGGCTCTCACACATGTCCATTCTCTCCTGGTGCAGGAACTTGCACTTATCAGGAACCAGCAGGGCATCACTCACAAACTCCCCAACTGCAAAACACACACACACACAGATTACGGAGTCTCTCACACACACTCAAGCACACACTCAAGCACACACACACACACACACTCAAGCACACACACACACACACACACACACACACACACACACACACACACACACACACACACACACACACACACACACACACACACACACACACAAACACACAAACACACACACACACACACACACACACACACACACACACACACACACAGCTTACCCAGGCAGCGGTAGGGCACCACGATGTGTGTGTGACTGCGACACTGCTTGCGTCCCTTCTTGCACCAGTTCTGGATGCTGACTGGCTGGTTGGCCTCCACCACGTTAGTGCTCTGGAGCTCAGGGTACACCTGGGGAAGGAGCAGTGTTCACTGAATGTACAAGACTTTACACATTTATTTTGTATTGGTGTAGTATTCCCCAAATGTACCTCAGATCTCCCTTGTTTCTCTTTCTCACCCTAATTTCATTCCGGTTCCACCCCTCTATCTTCCCAATCAACCACCCTCTTCCACCTTTCTTTATCTCACCCTTTCCTCTCTCTGCCACCCTCCCCCCCCCCCCATCCCTCTCCTCCAACCTCCTGGCAGTACTTCAGGATGCCCTCCTTGGTTCCGATGCAGCTCTTGGTGCCGGAGGGGTCCGGCTCCCACTTGCCACTCTGGACGTTGACGTGCATGTTGAGCTTACCACAGAACATGGCTACCTGGGGCTCCGCTAGCGAACCCACTGAGTCATCAGATGGCACCTGGAGGGATGGGGGAGAGAGACCAAGAAGGATGGTAGATGAAGGATGGGAGGAGCGAGGGAGGATAGAGGGGGCAGAGGGAGGAAGGATGGTAGATGGAGGAGGAGGAGAAGGAGGACAGAGGATGGACCGGGGAGGCGAGGGAGGAAGGAGAGAGTGAAATTACTGTAATGACTGTTTAAAAACTTAATTTACAGTTGAAGTGGACTCAAATGCTAAACTGACTCAAAACACAGCGATTTATTCATTCCCAAGATCAGCTTAATCTGGCTGTAGCTTTCATAATTTCCTCTTAGAACACACACCGCGCTGACAGAGGTCACACACAACTTGAGGGAATGTTACCCACTCTTTCACACACACACACACACACACACACACACACACACACACACACACACACACACACACACACACACACACACACACACACACACACACACACACACACTCTCATACTCACACACACATTAACACACGTCCACTCCTCTCCCAACACAGCATAAGGATTAGTGTGCTTTGAGGGTCGCAGCCTCTGTGAACTATTGTGTAATGCCACTTGCTTTAAGCCTCTGAGCCAGGCCGGCTGGCCGGAGCACTCTACTGAACCACTGACAGGCAAAGAACAGGCAACAGCACTGAGAACTGTGCCTACAGTGTGTGTGTGTGTGTGTGTGTGTGTGTGTGTGTGTGTGTGTGTGTGTGTGTGTGTGTGTGTGTGTGTCTGTGACCATGTGCATGTATGAGCTCTTGTGTTTGTGTTCTGAATGAATGAGGAGTGTTGTTCATATAGGAAGGGACAAGCTCAGCAACATTAGGTGAGAAAGAGATAAATAAATATAGAATGTGTGCAAGAGGGTATGTCAGACACAGATAGCGCTAGAAAGTGTGTGTGTGTATGTGTGTGTCAGAGAGGGAGGTGGAAACAGAGAGAACAGTATAAAGATCCACTTTCTGTTTACCTTTCGACCTGAGCTAAACGCAAAGCATTCTGGGATCTTTTTCGATCCGTGATGCAATCGGAGGAAGTTTCATTGTAGCTGGCCGACTGGCACTCTTATTTGTCTCGCGCACATCCGAAAATACAGATGCTGCAAACTACCAAAACAGGAGCCTGCTGCCATTCTGAAGGTAAATTACCAAAACAATGATGGTGGTGTGTTTGCCTGCGAAAAACAAAACATTCTAACGATCCATGACACATCATCCAGGGCAAAAACAAAATAGGCCCAAGTTATTTCTGTAGCCTGTAGTGTAGCATATTATGATTAATAACCAGTGGTGGAAAAAGTATCCCATTTTTATACTTGAGTAAAAATAAAGATACCTTAATAGAAAATGACTAAAGTGAAAGTCACCCAGTAAAATACTACTTGAGTCAAAGTCTAAAAGTATTTGGTTTAAAATATACTTATAAAGTATCAAAAGTAAATGTAATTTTTTCTTTTTTACGGATAGCCAGGGGCATGGTCCAACACTCAGACATCATTTACAAACGAAGCATAGTTTAGTGAGTCCGCCAAGTTTAGTGAGTCCGCCAGATCAGAGGCAGTAGGGATGACCAGGGATGTTCTCTTGATAAATGTGTGAATTAGACAATTTTCCTGTCATGCTAAGAATTAAAAATGTAACAAGTACTTTTGGGTGTCAGGGAAAATGTATGGAGTAAAAAGTACATGCTTTTCTTTAGGAATGTAGTGAAGTAAAAGTAAAAGTTGTCAAAATTGTAAATAGTCAAGTACAGATACCCACAAAAAAATTGTTAAGTAGTACTTTCAAATATTTTAACACCACTGTTTATAATCACATAAAACTAGGGTGAATCTGCTACATCTTTTTTCTCCATATTCATGGTTGCCATTTTGTATGCAATATATGTGTTGAAGTGGTCTAAGGCACTGCATCTCACTACAGTCCTGGTTCAAATCCAGGCTGTATCACATCCGGCTGTGATTGGGAGTCCCATAGGGCGGTGCACAATTGGCCCAGATTTGGCTGGGATAGGCCATCATTGTAAATCAGAATTTGTTCTTAACTGACTTGCCTAGTTAAATAAAGGTTTTAAAAAAGCACACACAACAAACAGTTCTCAGTAGATGCTGTTGGTGGTGTATGACCCAACACCCTGTGCTCACAAGGTGCTCGTTGCATTATACCTGCAGGAAAGCTCTTTGACACTGCTGGTTAATTGAGTCTTTTTATTTTATAAATTTTTGTAGATCTTGTGCGTGCGTGGGTGTGTCTGTGCATGTGTGTGTGCATTTAATTGTAAGGGACCCTGATGGAACATGGCTGACACGAGGAACACAATCATGAACCACAAATAGCATCTTACAATGAGCCTGAATGGAAGTTGATATTATGAGGAGTTGGTAGGATGCCAGAAACAACTAATGTGATGGGGAGAAGGTAGCATTTACAAGATGGTGTCTCACTCTCAACAGCAATGCTGTTGGCATGGCAACAGAAAGAGACACAGCATCAGCAGGGTTGCAGGTGGTAGAGGATCCTAGAATCTTAATTAACTTCCTTTCATCAAGAGTAAAGACACACCATCTACACTGAACAAAAATATAAACTTAAAATATAAACAAACAACATGATCATTACACAGGTGCACCTTGTGCTGGGGACAATAAAAGGCCACTCTAAAATGTGAAGTTATGTCACACAACACAATGCCACAGATGTCTCAAGTTTTGAGGGAGTGTGCAATTGGCATGCTGACTGCAGGAATGCCCAACAGAGCTCTTGCCAGAGAACTGAATGTTGATTTCTCTACCAAAAGCCGCCTCAAAAGTTGTTTTAGAGAATTTGGCAGTACGTCCAACCGGCCTCACAACAGCAGACCTTGTGTATGGCCTCGTGTGGGCGAGTGGTTTGATGATGTTAACATTGTGAACAGAGTGCCCCATGGCATGGTGGCGGTGGTATTATGGTATGGCAGGCATAAACTATGTACAACAAACACAACTGCATTTTATCGATGGCAATTTGAACACACAGAAATACAGTGACGAGATCCTGAGGCCCATTGTGAGGCCCATTTTTTTTTAAAAGATATCTGTGATGAACAGATGCATATCTGTATTCCCAGTCATGTGAAATCCATAGATTAATGCCTAATGAATTCATTTCAATTGACTGATTTCCTCATATGAACTATCAGTAAAATCTTTGAAATTGTTGTATGTTGCGTTTATCTTTTTGTTCAGTATACTGTAGTTTCACCAGGCCTGAGTCAGCACATTGAACTAGGTTATGGTGCTGTGTAGAAATTGAAGAATGAGGGGAGAGAAGGAAGCCATGTAAAAGTAGTGTAGCAGGGACCAAGACAGTACTGCAACTGCACTTTGGTCATGGTATGTAACAGACTAGTCTGCTTTTGATCACTCAACCTTTATACAGTAGACTATGTGACAGCCAGACAGTAAAAAAATCCCAAGAAAAGTACTTGTTATGGAGGGGGTCAGTTGCAACAGGAGTAACAGAAATCACATTCCACAATGTTAGGACCTTGGGAGTGTCTGTTATGCTTAGGAAAGAGGAAGCTTGTGTTTATGTAGCTTTCCTTGTTCTAACCCTTCCTAGATTTTATGATACCTGCCACTGGCTGACTGGCACTCTGCACTCTGGTACAAACTAACATGAACTAGCTAGGTGACAGTTGACTTCAGGTCCCATCGTCTCAGGGATGTTGACATCCCCAGGAGAGGCTGCACTATAGCAGAGAGTAAGAACCCCTTCTCTTTGACCTCCTCTTCTCTGCAGTAATCCCAGCAGCTGAGACATCCAGTGTGTTCCCCAGGTCACGTGCACCAATGAAGCATGTTACTACTCTGTGTCAGTGTTCAATATCATGCTCCCTCCCAGCCTTCCACCAGCACTTAACAAGAGCTCCGAGACAGGATTGTGTCGAGGCACAGATCTGGGGAAGGGTACCAAAACATTTCTGCAGCATTGAAGGTCCCCAAGACACCAAGACTTCCTAGAGCCACCAAGACTCAAACTGAGCAATCAGGGGAGAAAGGCCTTGATCAGGGAGGTGACCAAGAACCCGACGGTCACTCTTACAGAGCTCTAGAGTTCCTCTGTGGAAATGGGAGAACCTTCCCGAAGGACAACCATCTCTGCAGCACTCCACCAATCAGGCCTTTATGGTAGAGTAGCCAGACGAAAGCCACTCCTCAGTAAAAGAAGACAAGTTGACTGTGGGTATTTACTTAAAAAGTAGCTACAAATATTAAAATGTATTTAAAAACATTAAACAAATAGTCTAAACGGTATTGAAAAACCATCCCGTGGCTATTTCCAAATACCCCGGTATACCGCCCAAGCCTAACACAGCAGCCAAAGTAGGCCTTTTTTCCCTTAAAACACATTCAACATTATATTAAGAATGTAAAACAATCTTTAAGTAGGGTACTATTTCTAAATAGTAGAGAAGCAGTTAAACATTATAGACATGCCTATGTCTTTTAGCACGTCGGTGTTGACCGACTTTGTTTTGGTATGCACACTTTATTAGGCCTACCCTCCAGTTAAATTATCCTGTGGTTCTTCTGCTTACAGTCAACGCACTTAGGAATGGAGTAAATAAGCTACTATCAGCCCAGGCCTATTGTGCGGCTTTACGTACGGATATGGATCATTTTGATGTTGTGCCATAACTCTTTGAAAATCAAATCATGCACTGCTACAAACAAAAACCAGAGTGCTGTCTAACCACCACACAGAAAATTATCCAGTGTTAAATTATCCCGTGTTAAATTTAACACTTTGTCAGTGTTAGAGAATTAACACTTTCAGTGTTATGACATAAAACCTCATACAGTATTTTCAACCATTACACCAAAAGGTCTTAATCTCTTGTTCTTCAGTGTTGGGTTAAGGACATTACAATAAGTCCTTATTGCCATAAGCTCTTATATAAGCATTTATAGACTTCAGCACTGATAGTAGACATGCTCAAATTTGAATTAACATAACCATAGACTACTTACACGGGTAAAACACTTCCATTCACAGGTGGCCCAAAATAACTAATTGATAGCCACGCCCCAACTAAGCCACGCCTCCATTATAGTTTCCCAGTGTCCTTTCCCTTTTCGAGTGAATTGTAGTTACCACCCATGAAAGACAAGGCACTCTGGAAAATATGCAAATAAGGCTTTACACTAAGCAATATGTTAATTTAAGACTGAAAAGTGTGGACCCGTATTGACACTGGACCAGTGTTAAATGTAACACTGTCAGTGTTGATTTTACACTGGAGAATTTGCTGTATGGGAATGTTTTACTCTCCACAGAGTAAAACTAACACAATCACATTCTCACACTAAACACTGGTTATTAATGCCAACACTGGTATTCTTTTACACTAGAGTTAATTTAACTCCTGAAACAACATTATAAATTGAACACAAAAAAAAATCAACACTAGGTAACACCACCTGAGGTATAATAAAAACTAGAGACTGCCTCAAAGATGGCCGATAATG
Organism: Thymallus thymallus; assembly: GCA_023634145.1. Classification (NCBI taxonomy): domain Eukaryota; kingdom Metazoa; phylum Chordata; class Actinopteri; order Salmoniformes; family Salmonidae; genus Thymallus; species Thymallus thymallus. The sequence continues at coordinate 21,864,308 of CM042407.1, forward strand.
ACTAAAGTGTCCTATTAGGACATTTCTAATTTGACTTCTCTATGGGGCCATCAATGGGAGTTGTCTTTCTCGGTCGTGATTGAGTTTAACTGCAGTTCCGAAGCGATACTGTAGGTGCAGTCAAAAGCGTGCTTCCAGACTGGAACCCTCGGCCCTTGGGTAAAACCGCTCAATTCGCTGTGCATTATTCTTAACACCGCAGCACCGACACCATCTTGCTTGTGTCGAGCTTCATACTTTTCCGTTCTCCTCACCACATAACCAACACACAAGCCTCCGCTGGCGGCTATGTGACAAATGCAACGTATCATGTTTAGGTCAGGTCAACAAAGTTTGTGCCAGTGTTGCCAATTTAGCGACTTTGCCGCTAGATTTAGCGAGTTTTCAGATCTCTCCAGCAACTTTTATTGGTAAAAGACTATAGTGAGAAATTCTGCTACTTTTTAAGGGTGCCCCACCAACTTTTGGATGATTTAGCGACTTCCCTGTTTGTATGTTTATGTCTCTCTGGTCCTCTCCCTGCTGCTACAGCGAGTGAAGTGAATTTATTAAAATTGGTTCCTTGTTGTTAAATGACACCACATCTACAAGGCATAAATATTTTTAAGATGATCTATCTTAGTCTGTTTATTATATATATATATATTTTTAAATCGGTTCCTTTTTGCTCACCTTCAAACATTCTATTTAGTTTTGCTTTGGATAATTTCTCAATGCATGAGACAACATGAGCATCTGCTGTTTCCTGAAGTCCACGATCATCTCCTTTGTTTTGTTGATGTTGAGTGAGAGGTTATTTTCCCGGCACCACACTCCCAGAGCCCTCACCTCCTCCCTGTAGGCTGTCTCCTCATTGTTGGTAATCAAGCCTACTACTGTTGTGTCGTCTGCAAACTTGATGATTGAGTTGGAGGCGTGCTTTGCCATGCAGTCATGGGTGAACAGGGAGTACAGGAGGGGGCTGAACACGCACCCTTGTGGGGCCCCAGTGTTGAGGATCAGTGAAGTGGAGGTGTTGTTTCCTACCTTCAGCACCTGGTGGCAACCCGTCAGGAAGTCCAGGACCCAGTTGCATAGGGCGGGGTTCAGATCCAGGGCCTCAAGCTTAATAATGAGCTTGGAGGGTACTATGCTGTTGAATGCTGAGCTATAGTCAATAAACAGCATTCTTGCATAGGTATTCCTCTTGTCCAGATGGGATAGGGCAGTGTACAGTGTGATGGCGATTGCATTGTCTGTGGATCTATTGGGGCGGTAAGCAAATTGAAGTGGGTCTAGGGTGGCAGGTAGGGTAGTTATATGATCCTTGACTAGTCTCTCAAATCACTTCATGATGACAGAGGTGAGTGCTATGGGGCGATAGTCATTTAGTTCAGTTACCTTTGCTTTCTTGGGTACAGGGACAATGGTAGCCATCTTGAAGCATGTGGGGACAGCAGACTGGGATAGGGAGAGATTGATTATGTCCGTAAACACACCAGACAGCTGGTCTGCGCATGCTCTGAGGACGTGGCTAGGGATGCAATCTGGTCCGGCAGCCTTCCGAGAGTTAACACGCTTAAATGTCTTACTCACGTCGGCCACGGAGAAGGAGAGCCCACAGTCCAAGTCAGTCCAAGTCCAAGTCTGAGCCATTGAATTGCGACAAAACTAAGTCTCTATACTGACGTTTTACATGTTGGATTGCCTTGCGGATGGGAATAACTACACTGTTTGTATTCTGCCATATTCCCAGTCGTCTTGCCCTGGTTAAATGTGGTGGTTCGCGCTTTCAGTTTTGCGCGAATGCTACCATCTATCCACGGTTTCTGGTTATAGGAAGGGAGTAGCAAAATGCAGTCGTGGTCTGATTTGCTAAAATGAGGGCGGGGGAGGGCCTTATATACATTCTGGAAGTTGGTGTAGCGGTGGTCAAGTGTTGTAGCAGTGCGAGTACTACAGTCAATATGTTGATAGAACTTCGGGAGCCATTTCCTCAACTTTGCTTTGTTAAAATCCCTGGCTACAATAAATGCAGCCTCAGGATATGTGGTTTCCAGTTTGTCCAGTGAAGTTCATCGAGGGCCGTCGTGGTACCGGCACTGTGACTATTATTGAAGAAAACTATCTTGGGAGATAATAGGGTCCGCATTTGATGTGCGGTATTCTAGGTTGGGTGAACATAAGGACGAGTTCCTGTATATTATCACAATTACACCATAAGTCGTTAATCTTAAAACACACACCTCAGCCCTACTGCTTCCCAGAGAGATATTTATTCCTGTCTGCGCGATGAACTGAGAACCCAACTGGCTTTACGGACTCAGACAGTATATCCCAAGAGAGCCATGTTTCCGTGAAACAGAGTAGGTTACAATCCTTGATGTCTCTCTGGAAAGCAACCCTCACCCTGAGCTCGTCAACTTTATTATCCAGGGACTGAAAATTAGCGAGTAATATACTCGGAAGCGGTGTGTGGTGTGCACGCCTCCTAAGTCGGACCAGAAGACCACTCCGAGTATCTCTCCTCCACCGGCGTTGTTTTGGGTCGCTCTGATATACAATAGTTCTTTCCGGCTGTACGTAATAACACAAAATATTGTCTGGGTTAATAACGTAAGAAATAATACATAAAAAAACTAAATACTGCAAAGTTTCCTAAGAGCTAGACCAGGCCTGGGCAAAGGCCCGGTCCGGTGGCTGTATGCGGCCCGCGACCTGATTCAGTACGGTCCGCTCAGATCACATAATTTGCAATAGTAATGTTTTGAAAAAAGTATTTGTTATTCAAATTAAAAGCCCAATGAATACTCACTTTTGTATACTGATTAAACTCCCACCGTTTGTGGGACATTTATTTCGAAGGCACGTATAAATAACAACTGCACGAGGACAGACTGACTGACAGGCTGATACACACGTCACAGTTACAAATAGTAGCTAGCTTGAAATTGCTCAAAAATTTGTTTTTCAAAGATTTCAAGAGTGGACATCGAAATATTTCTTTATTGAGGTATCATTGAGGTCATGCAGATCTCCCCTACCACACAAACGTGACATGGCTGAGTTTGGGGAATGTGCTTAAAAGGGTGTGGGACCGGAGACTGCTGAGTTTTTGCAAATGAAATGAAAATATGTCGATTTCCCTCAACTGCAAGGTAAAGAATGTTTGGCTGATTTTGCCTTCACCATGGACATCATGGATGAACTGAATTCCAAACTAAAAGGGAAGGGCCTTTTTGCACATCAGATGTACAGCCTTATCAAAGCCTTCAAGGGAAAATTACTCCTCCTGACCCACCAAGTAGAAGCCAACAATGTCCCCCCCTTCCGACACTACTAGTCTGTTCCCTATCAGATGACCAGCGGGAGAAGTATATATCGCTGCTGAGTGCTTTGAACAGGGAGTTCTCTCTCGTCATTTTGAGGATTTCTAAGTGTTGGAAAATGACATGCTGTTGCTTTCCTCTCCTTTCACCTTCAATGTGGACAACACTCCCACTGACCTGCAACTTGAGCTTATCAATCTTCAGTCTGATGCAGTGATTGGAGAACTATTCAAAACAATGTCACTGACAAGGTTCTATGCATCTCTCAATGAACAAAACTTTCCAAAGATTAGGAGTCATGCTCAGAAGATGTTTGTACTGTTTGGGTTAACCTATGTATGTGAACAGACATTTTCAGTGATTAAATATAACAAGTCAAGGTACAGATAATCTCTTACTGACTTTCACCTCTCAGCAATCCTGTGCATAGCGACGTCAGAAACTATACCAGACTTCACTGCTCTAGTCAATGCCCATCGGAGACTTCACTGATTGAATAGTTTAAATGTAAATGTTGAGCTCTCTCTCTTTCTTGTGTTTTTGTGCATACCCGCATACCCAGAACCCAGAGTTCTGTCCGTGGTTCTGCACAGTGTACTTTTCCCTCCGTGTAGTTCAATGCATGTTTAATAATGAAGATACCTACCAAAAGGAGAACATGGATGTGGTTTATTTCTGTGCATGTTAAAAAAGTCAAATAAGTAGCATATATGGATGTGATTTACAGTAGATATATCTGTCAACACAGTCACACACACAATGTATAATCCTGTAATATGATTTCGGCCCTCGATGGCAAAAATATATTCTAATGTGGCCCTTCATGGAAAATAATTGCCCAGGCCTGAGCTAGACGCAAGGTAGCCAACTGTCGGCGCCATCTTCAATTACTTTAATTCTGTTAAAGGTCCCCAAAGCACACACATCCCAGGAATGAGCTGCAACAAACACTCAGACTCACTCATGGACACTCTTACTGACAGTTGTGGCGGCTTTGCGTGATGTCTTGTTGTCTCTACCGTCTTGCCCTTTGTGCTGTTGTCTGTGCCCAATAATGTTTGTACCCTGTTTTGTGCTGCTACCATGTTGTGTTGCTGCCATGTTGTGTTGCTACCATGTTGTTGTCATGTTGTGTTGCTGCCATGCTATGTTGTTGTCTTAGGTCTCTCTTTATGTAGAGTTGTGTTGTCTCTCTTGTCGTGATGTGTGTTTTGTCATAGATTTTTATTTAATTTATTTAATATTTTTAATCCCAGCCCCCATCCCCGCAGGCCTTTTGCCTTTTGGTGTAGGCCGTCATTGTAAATAAGAATTTGTTCTTAACTGACTTGCCTAGTTAAATAAAGGTTAAATAAAAAAATAAAAAAAGACTCCTAGTGATGTTACGTTTGATACCGGAGCTCCGAGGTATGCATCGAAATTGCTAAGCAGTTAACTTCGAAGCAGTGTGCCGATGCGTGTATCACTTTATCAGAAGTACAGTGTGTCATCAATGATGCCACTGATTTTTCCGTGGTTCCAGTGCTTTCTTCGATTCCAAGCTGCTTTCAAACACAGACCTCCACTGGACACTGTACTTCCAAATATTATGCATAGTTTGAACAAAAAGTTTCACCTGACCTGTAGCTTAGCAGGTAGAGTAGGGAACATTCAGGGACGTGAGGGTTTGAGGTTGAACACACACTATTTTGATATTTTTTGAAACCCCACTTCCTGCACTGTCGTTCAAACAATTTGTTTTATTTAGTTTTTGAAAAACAGTCAACTTAAAAGCAAAAAAGGGAAGCATGATGTGAACCTGGTCTTCCATGTTTTTAAAATCTGATAATCACACGCTGCTATTTATTGCTGACCAGTAGATGTCTAATGTGCACTGTGAACAGATAATGAAGCTCTGAGTAATTAACTGTTACTTTACTTGAAAGATATGCCACGTTCATGTGCTAGTCGGAACTAGGAATCTCTGAAATTTCCGACTAGCTACCTGGTTGAACGTGGCATGTGTATAACTACACCCAGTTAGAAAGTAGAAATTTCAGAGTTTCCTAATTCAGACAAGCACGTACGTGAATGCGGCAACAGTTGGCAACACTGTGCATCTATTATGATGACATTTTTTTTTTTCAGCTGTTCGTGCACACCACATTCTTTCTCGAGACAGTAGAGATGAAGTGTTTGTTTTCACTTGAATTGAATTACATTTTTTCACTTGAGAAATATGCAACTAAGATATTCTCGGCAAAAACGTCAATTTATGACAGATTTCTTTAATTATCTTATCTTTAATTAATTCAGACTATTTTGAGGCTACGGCATCTATTGCCACTCTATTCTCATTTTTCAAGCGAAGGTATTTTAAGGGAGTATGCGAGGCACATATGTTCACTTAACCTAGCCGAGTTCTGATAAGTGCAAACCGAATCTAATATGTAAACGCAAGCATTCACACACACAGCAGTTATTTGCCCCGCATCAGAGAAGCAACACTGACTACGGTTACTAGCTCATATCCCGCTTAAGGTATTATTTGGGATAAGCTGTTTACATGCACCTTTGATATCTCGATCACATGTATCCCTGTATAAACAGAATATTCTACAAAGGGAAGCACAGCCGTGAGCTGTCAAGTGAGGGGGTGCATGCTCAGTCCCCTCCTGTACTCCCTGTTCACGCATGACTGCATGGCCAGGCACGACTCCAACACCATCATTAAGTTTGCCGCCGACACAACAGTGGTAGGCCTGATCACCGACAACGATGAGACAGCCTATAGGGAGGAGGTCAGAGACCTGGCCGTGTGGTGCCAGGATAACAACCTCTCCCTCAATGTGATCAAGACAAAGGAGATGATTGTGGACTATAGGAAAAGGAGGACCGAGCACACCCCCATTCTCATCGACGGGGCTGTAGTGGAGCAGGTTGAGAGCTTCAAGTTCTTTGCTGTCCACATCACCAACAAACTATCATGGTCCAAACACACCAAGACAGTCGTGAAGAGGGCACAACAAAGCCTATTCCCCTCAGGAGACTGAAAAGATTTGGCATGGGTCCTCAGATCCTCAAAGTCATACAGCTGCAACATTGAGAGCATCCTGACTGGTTGCATCACTGCCTGGTATGGCAAATGCTCGGCATCCGACCGCAAGGCACTACAGAGGGTAATGCGTACGGTCCAGTACATCACTGGGGACAAGCTTCCTGCCATCCAGGACCTCTATACCAGGCGGTGTCAGAGGAAGGCCCTAAAAATTGTCAAAGACTCCAGCCACCCCAGTCACAGACTGTTCTCTCTGCTACCGCACGGCAAGCGGTATCGGAGCGCCAAGTCTAGGTCCAAAAGGTTTCTTACAGCTTCTACCCCCAAGCCATAAGACTCCTGAACAGCTAATCAAATGGCTACCCAGACTTCTTGATTCATTTCTTTCAGCATCTCTTGAGAACATGCAAATGTGTGTGTAATATGTAATCTTTGACACTGTTATGCAAGCAGACAGTAGAAGTTTTATCAGAAACGGGTTTCAGTTTTTAATTTCCTTAAAACCGGTCAATCTTTCCACTGTTTTGGATTATTGTGTTTTCTCCCCGGTCCCTAAACGAAACAGATAAACTTTACTGGTGTTAACAAGATTACTAGTGCATTCATTCTATCAATGTAAGACATTATTCTGGTTAGCACTACATATTTAGTCTTCCTGGGAAACAAGTTATGACAGAAGAGCCGCATGTAGGCTACCTAACTATAGTTGACAAACTAATGGCCTACCAAATGTTGGAAATTATAATATGACCTGCCAAATGTCATATGTCGGAGATTATAATCAGAAACGTGTCTAAATTAGGGGTGAAAGTAGCCAGTAGGCTATATGGTCCAGTATGGAGTAACAGCAAAATAAATCATAGAATTATTATGGTGGACTGCAAAGGTAGCCTACTTTTTTTAAAGTGATTTGTTTGACAATCAAATGAAAACATCATGACAGCACCCATGATATGTTTAACTGAGCCTGCACAGACAGCAAAAAACAACTGTAAACGAAAGGGATAAGATGTTTACATGCCACAGTATCCCCTCTAAGATCAGTATATTCCAAGCATTTTATCCGGGTTTCTCATAACCGGGATACAACCTTTTTTGGGTTATTGTAAACGGGATATGATGCTTATGTGTCAACTCAAAAACAGAATACGCTACTTGAGTATTCCGAATAATAACGGGTTATTGGTTTGCATATAAACGTGGTCAATGTATACACGCTCTCAAAATACAAACAGCTTCATTGACAGAATTAAACCCTGCTATGCAGAGAATATAAAGGGGTCACAGCATGTGCAAGTAGGCTAGTTGAGTGTAAAATGCCCACAGGCTGTCTTCATTTGATGTTGATTAGCAGATAGCCTATCAGTGCATTAGAATGGCATATTTGTGGATAATTGCGACTTTAATTGTAACCTACACAGATTTATTTAGGATATTGATATCCCCATTGAACGGTCTGTCACTTTGAGCACTTGTTGGCTGCTTTTCCTTCACTCTGCGGTCAAACTCATCCCAAACCATCTTAATTGGGTTGAGGTCGGATGGTTGTGGAGGTCATCTGATGCAGCACTACATCAATCTCCTTATTGGTAAAAATAACCCTTACACAGCCTGGAAGTGTGTTGGGTTATTATCCTGTTGAAAAACAAATGATAGGCCCACTAAGTGCAAACCAGATGGGATAGTGTATCGCTGACGAATGCTGTGGTAGTGTCAGGCTCTGGCCATAGAGAAGCAAATAGGCTTCTCTATGTAGTTATGGTCAGAGTCTGACAGTGTCGTTCTTTTCTGTTTCTGTGTGGGGTTTGGGTTGGATCCCTAATTAGAGGCAGCTGCACCGCATTGTCTCTAATTAGGGATCCCATATATGTTGAGTCTGTCCTTCACTCTGGTGTGGGTCGTTGTCGTTATATGTCGCAGTCACGGTGAGAAGTAAGTGTGCCTTTTTTTTAACGTCCGTTCATTTCCTGTGTTTTGGTGAATGTGACGTTAGTTTATAGTGTGTTTGTGTCCTGTAGTTCGCCATTGGTTTTGATTATACGTAGTATAAGAAAATAAAACTGTCGAACTACTATCCCTGCGCTGCGTCTTGGTCTCTCTCTGCACCCTTCCGTGACAGGTAGCCATGCTGGTTAAGTGTGCCTTGAATTCTAAATACATCACAGACAGTGTCACCAGCAAAGCACCCCCCACACCATCACCCCCCACAAATGCGGAGATCATCCGTTCACCTCCTCTGCGTCTCACAAAGATACGATGGTTGGAACCAAAAATATTCAATTTGGACTCCACCGGTCTAATGTCCATTGTTCATGTTTCTTGGCCCAAGCAAGTCTTTTTTCGTATTAGTGTCCTTTAGTAGTGGTTTCTTTGCAGCAATTCGACCATGAAGGCCTTATTCACACAGTCTCCTCTGAACAGATGTTGAGATGTGTCTGTTACTTGAACTCTGTGAAGCATGTATTTGGGCTGCAATTTCTGAGGCTGGTAACTCTAATGAACTTATCCTCTTCCTTTCCTGTGGCGGTCCTCATGAGAGACATTTTCATCATAGCATTTGATGTTTTTTTGCGACTGACCTTCATGTCTTAGTAAGTAATGATGGCTGTCGTTTCTCTTTGCTTATTTGAGCTGTTCTTGCCATAATATGGACTTGGTCTTTTAACAAATAGGGCTATCTTCTGTATACCAACCCTACCTTGTCACAACACAACTGATTGGCTCAAAGGCATTAAGAAGGAAAGAAATTCCACAAATTAACTTTTAACAAGGCACACCTGTTAATTGAAATGCATTCCATGTGACTACCTCATGAAGCTGGTTGAGAGTTTAGAGTGTGCAAAGCTGTCATCAAGGCAAAGTGTGGCTACTTTGAAGAATCTCAAAATATACAATATTTTTTACAATACAATGTATATATATACACATGTAGGGATGAAACAACCAACGCTAGAGATGAGAAGCAGGTACGGGGAGTTTAACATTTAATTGCACGGACATAGAACAAGACAGGAACAGCGTCAGAACCGGGGGTTAGGGTTAGATTACCGGGTCAGTTCTTGACCCGTTCCTAAAATACTTTTATTTTTAGATGAGCGTTTACAGGAAAATATATGATCGTGGTGGCTATGGCGAAGATGCGCTTTGTTGTGCTCTGAATGCTATTGAAAATGGGCAGGGCATTTTAAGTCAGTGCTTTTAATGTGCCACCCAAAACCCTAAGGTGCCACTGAGACAAGCATGCCAAAACCCCATGCCACAGCCATTTGGGTGGTTACCAGTCTTCACTGGCTCTTTCGAATGTGACCTGGTGAGTCATATCCATAAAATAGAAAGAGCGCTTTTCGGACTAACATCATGGGATGTCCAAAAACTTGCCTTTGACCTGACGGAGAGGATGGGAATCCAAAATACATTCAATGAAGAAAGGCAGATGGCAGGCATAGACTGGTTTTATTAAGCGGCACCCAGAATTCTCCATCTGTAACCCACAAGGAACCAGTCTGTTGGCTTCACCCCCACCATGACTTCTAATTCTGCCACAACATCAACCACTGCCACAACCTCCAACCCACAGCCTACCCAGCCCCCACAGGTCTCCAGTGACCTTGCTCCGAATGTTGGTAAGAAAAACATCAGCACTCATTTTTGGAAATATATAGTAGCATATAGAGTGATTAGAAATAATTGTTTATTGAACCAATACTCATCAGTTATTGTTGTTGTTTATTTGTTATAAGTACCAGTTCTACAACAACAAACAGTGGCAGAGGTCATATTGGAGTTGTCCCCCAGGCCAAGGATACAGGAGGCAAGGCCTAGGAAAAGAAAGGCTGAGTCAGCTACAGTCCTGACAGCCTCAACCCACAAGAGGTTCCAGGAAGACAAGGCAATAAAAACCAAGAGAGAAGGAAGAAAGCAAAGGGAGAGAGAAACCTGTGACACTGAAGAAAGCTGTGGCGCCACTGAACAAGTTTGTTCCAGGTTCCAAAACCACAACAAACACCCTAAAAGAAGGGGATGCAGAATGCTTGTTCTGCAATGAGCTCTTCTCTGTTACTGGTGGGGACTGGATAAGGGTCGAACAGTGTCAGAAGTGGGCTCAAAAGCTATCCTCAAATATAACTGGTGTGGGATTAATCTGAGACCTCTGTCAATAAAGAATCTGGGGAAAATACCAATGTGTTAAATTATAATTTGTTATAAAATGTTTAGTGTGTGTGTGTTTAATCAATATTTAACCAGTTATAGTCCAATGAATTTGTTCAAAAATTGTATAAATAATACAAACTATTGAAAACCGTTTGCTCTTGAATTCTATTTTAAAGACTGCTTGCCTTATTCAAATTATAATGAGTTTAACTGTACATAATGGAGTGTAAGGAAAATGTAAATGAAGAATTTATGTGCAGGTGAGGTAAAGAAAATATAAAAGAATAGGGGCACTTCTGTGAAACCCTATGGCATAATCTTCTATTGCTGTAAATTGCCTACATTTGAAAATCTCTTAACTGTATTTTCCTTTATATTTTGTTACCCTAAGCATTGTCATCATCCACCTACATTTTTGTTCTCCAAATGTGTTTTTTGTGTCTTCAAAAGGGGGGGGGTCGTCTTACCCCATGTTACCCTAATATTAACTATTTTAATAATGTCCCTTTGCAGGTAGGATTAATTATTTAGTTTGTTTATCAGGTCTAAACTAGTGAAACATATATTAAATATTATAGAAAAGGTTCGCACACCCTTGCAAAATACAAGATCAGGCTACACCAGTGACACAAACGCAATCCCACAATTTAGGCCCTATCATCTTCGTTTAGATATTTGACAGTCAAAAAAAAAAAAAGTGGTCTATCAGAACAAAAACTGAACAAACATGCTTGTGTAATTACGAGCCCCTTTGCTCTATAGTGCCAAACTGTCAATCCAGTGTCGTTGACAGCTATAAGTGTAGGCCAAATAGGCCTAGAGTCAGGTTTTCTGCTTTACGCATTAGGATATTCTACTCCACAGTTAGCCTATGAGAGAGATTCAAAAACAAGCCTCCTCACCACTACGCAGGCTGGAATGAGTGGTTGGAACAAGATGGAAAATAAATGTAGTCTAATCGCATTAAAGTATATGGCGTTTATACGTATGGTCTTAAAACATTGTAGCCTATAATTCTCATTAATTTATTGTTTTATGTATCCAAACAAATGCATTCTATATTCACTCTTGGTCTGAATTCCGTTATTTTCACTAATTCTTTCAGCCTCAACCGTATCCTCCGCTGCTAAAGGGAAAATACCTTGTGAAGGTTCGTGCTTAGTCCGGAAGAACGCACCAGTTTTCTCCCTTTTACTTACCTCGGATGTCAGCGTCAAGGTCGCCACCCATAACAACAGAAATGCTGTTCGCTCGTCCATGCCTAAATCAGTTACGTCCAATATCTTGAAAATATTCCGATAAATCCGTTAGTATGAGACTATCCCGTTCCCGTGCACTCCCGCTTGGCGATGGTGTGTGTAGGATGATTGAGAGCGACAACGAGGCTGGCCAGCTGCTCCAAAGCCTGCCACCTGACGGGGCAGGGAGAAAATACTATGGGAAGAAACTAGTGGGAGAGAGGGAGGATGGATGTGTGGGTGGCAGATCCTATTGGGAAGTACTGTAGGGAAATAGGTGAGGATCCAGATGTAGAATTAAGCAATAAGGTCCGATGGGGTGTGGTATATGGCCAATATACCACGGCAAGGGCTGTTCTTAGTCACAATGCTGTGGTATATTGGCCATATACCATAAACCCAGATGTGCCCATATATCACAAACACCCGAGGTGCCTTATTGCTATTATAAACGGATTATCAACCTAATTAGAGCAGTAAAAATAAAAATCAGCCAATTAGCATTCAGGGCTCAAACCACCCAGTTTATAATAGGCCTACAAGTAGTCACACCACTTTGGAGAAAGATCTCTCTTTTACCCCATCTCAGTCCCCTAAAAACTCATATTTAATCTGCTCTCATTCATGATTTAATTATTTGTTTGAGAAAGAGATACACTACATGACCGAAAGTATGTCGACACCTGAACATCTCATTCCAAAATCATCAGCATTAATATGGAGTTGGTCCCACCTTTGCTGCTATAACACTCTTCTGGGAAGGCTTTCCACTAGATGTGGAAGATTGCTTCCATTCAGCCACAAGAACATTAGTGAGGTCAGGCACTAATTAAGCCTGGCTCGCAGTCGGCGTTCCATTTAATCCCAATGGGGTTGAGGTCAGGGCTCTGTGCAGGCCAGTCAAATTCTTCCACACCGATCTCAACAAACCATTTCTGTATGGACCTCGCTTTGTGCACGGGGGCATTGTCATGCTGAAACAGGAAAGGGCCTTCCCCAAACTGTTGCCACGAAGTTGGAAGCACAGAATCGCTGAAAATTTAATTGTATGCTGTAGCGTTAAGATTTCCCTTCACTGGAACTAAGGGGTCTAGCCCGAACCATCAAAAACAGCCCCATACCATTATTCCTCCTCCACCAAACTTTACAGTTGGTACTATACATTGGGGCAGGTAGCGTTCTCCTGGCATCCGCCAAACCCCGATTCGTCTGTCGGACTGCCAGATGATGACATGCGATTAATCACTCCAGAGAACATGTTTCCACTGCTCCAGAGTGCAATGGCGGCAAGCTTTACACCACTCCAGCTTAGTAGACATTTGACTAACTGACTTGTTGAAAAGGTGGCATCCTATGACAGTGTCACATTGAAGGTCACTGAGCTCTTCAGTAAGGTCATTCTACTGCCATTGTTTGGCTATGGAGATTGCATGGCTGTGTGCTCGATTTTATACACCTGTCAGCAACGGTGTGGCTGAAATAGCCGAATCCACTCATTTGGAAGGGGTGTCCACATACTTTTGTATATATAGTGTATATAGGCCTACCACTAAAACCTAATTTCACAATCCCAAAAGGTTTAAACAATCCTAAAATGCTTAATACTCCAGAGAAATGTGTCGATTTGAAAATAACTGAACTAAAAGTCTTGTTTGCCTTACTTTTTAGCCTCACAAAGTGGCCAAATGGACAGAGGCAAGAGGTTCATGCCAAATAAAGAATATTGCCGCGTTCAAGTGCTAGTCGCAACTAGGAAACTCTGAAATGTCTGACATGCTAACTGGTTGTAGTTACACACGTGCCACGTTCAACCAGTTAGCAAGTTGAACATTTGCAAGTTTCTTAGCTCCGACTAGCACTTGAACGCAGCATTAGTACAATTCTTATGTAGTCTTGAAAGGAGGAATATAAAATGGTCAATTTCAACTTCATTAGGTCTTATTACATTTTATTTGTCAAATCCTTGAAATGTGTTGTGCTGGTTTAAATACAATATTGCATTTGTACACTGTCCCAAGCAGTTGGTCTATAATCCCGAGATTTGGTTCTGGGTCAAGGCACTGATGACCTCTCTGTGTAAAATTAAGATCTAATGCTCTCTGGTGGCAGGTGCAGTAATGCCACAGTTAAATTATGCCTATGCAAGTAATAACTGTACTATTTTATTAGGCTCATTATGAGACGATTATGAGATTGAACCCAGGCCTGCCCGAGCGCTTTAAAACTGGTTTCTCAAGTTTGACGGTACAAATCAATCTCATGTAGCCCACTTTAAATCTGTTGGCGCAATCTTTCTTTGCGGAAGCTTGATATAATAACCCTAACAACCGACACTCGTGACTTTAGCTCATTCCACGTGTCGTTCAACTGGGATACACACAGCTTTGATCTCGTCTGGATAAGATGGAAACACACAGGTACGTTTTGATGATACATTTATGCAACATACTTTGTGATCCGTAGTCAGAAAATGAAAATGAATGTTATTTCCTCTGTGTGGGTAGGAAATACATTAAATTAGTCTATGATTTCGGCGGTCACAACACAAAAACCTGAGATGAAGTGAAGTAGAGCCCAATCTACATAACATATCGAGTTTTACGTAATAAAAAAAACGCGTACATTATTTTTCTATAAATTATTAAATAGTTTGACAACCATGTTTGCAAGCCTTTTGAATGATATCAAACTGAACTATGTATATTTTCCAGTGATGAAGACATGGATGTCTCATGGTATGCTGGGTAAACTTGGAGTACCATTTGTCTCCTGAATTAATTGGCTTTCAGGTCCAAAAAGTCACTTTCTGACCACTTGTATGGGAAGTTTTGTTTAAGTCAAAAGGGATGCAGTCAAAAAGTGATTGAATTCAAGTAGATTTATCCATAAAACATTTCGAAGTCCATGAAATAGATTTTAATGCATTTATTAAAATATATTGCAATTGCCAAATGGATTAGAAGTTAGAATAGGTAGCATCAGGTTACGTTAAAACCATTATTAACTACACTATGTATGGATTGTAGAATGGTTGGCCGTGAACTCATCATGAGATCAAGAATGTGATTAGACAGACTGCCAAACAGATGTGGCTGCATTGCTTGGATTGTTTGCTTCAACACAAAGACAATGTCTTCTTTATACATTTATGTTCTAACAATATCCTTAAAATAAAGCTATCCACCAATCAGTCAAAACCAACCCACCACTGTCCTGTAATACAATCTGTGATTTAATTAGCTATGGTCCTTCACCTTCTGATCAGCAAGCCCCTGACATATTTAGCAATTTTCTCCTTCAGAACACACTTTGTCATGTGGATTGTCCTGGGATTAACAGAAGTCTTCGTCTCTGCCTCAGGTAAGTTATTCTCATAGCTTCAGTAGATTTAGTAAAAGTTTAGGCGTGGTGATTGACAGCAATAAATCACAATTGCTTATAGAGATATGGACAAACTGTTTCAAGTTGTAACACATCCTCATCCTCTGTGGATTTTCAAATGAGACATGGCTGAATGAGACATGGGTGAAGGTCATTATTTCTGGTTTCACATCCTTTTTTTTTATGTGTCCTTGTTCTGAAGTCAGATTTGAAATCCTATCCAGGCTGGTCTGTTTTTGTAGTTAGAGCTATTGTGATATGATCTTTTGTTGCTTTGGTGTGATTGTTATGTAATGAAATCAAATACACAAATACTACACCTTCTGTATTCCTTTGATCAAGTCATGCTACTTTTTCAGAACGTATAGGTTGTTAATAGTTAGGTGTTCCTTTGTGACCTAACATAAAGATGATTAGAGTTAATAACCAAAGCCTCCTGAGTCTCTACATTTGAAATCCACAACAGATCTGGCCACAACAATAATTAAATTTACTTCCGCTTCAAATAGCTCACCTGGGAGTGTTGCTCTACTTTCAAATTACTCTGTTTACTTAATACAATCTCTTATGGGCTATTGATTTGAAGAACTGATCATGTTACTTTGTATGTGTTGAAAGTAATAACCTTCATCATTTTTAATCTCAAAACATGAGATGTCAAAGATGATCCCAAACACCATCTGCACCACCAGCTAAATGAATGGGAAATGCCCCCGTGATAACCTCTAATTTAAGGAGGGGGCTAATGCTAGCCAGACACTGCTACATATTACAAAGGGCACTTATAAACTGTCTGGGGCATTTAACAACAGCCAAGGCTGGGTGAGTTATTCCACTGACAACATTCCTCACGTTGCTTACTTAACCTTAGTATCACTTTCTACATCCACCTGCTGGGATAAACTTATCCTGGGCACAAATCAAGGGCTGTGTATATATTTTTGTTATTACTTAACAAGGGGGGTTCACGTGAGGTTAGAGAGGCTGTGTTTGCGTAGATGGGAGTGTTAGGTTGTTTAGGAGAAAGGGGCAGAAATAGTCTCATAGATGGACGACTGGGATGTTAATGTATAGACACTGTGACACACAGACAGGAGGAGGAGTAGAAAGCAGAACTGAAGATGTTGGGAGTATGTGTGGATGTGACAGAGGCAACAACGACTATAGTTAAGATTCTGCTTGATAAACAGTCTTTATTGACATATAGAAAGAGAAGTGCATGTGTAATATTTAGTACATCTTCAAGTGAGACATGACTGACTCAACACAATAGCATGGGAGGAGATGGCTTCTGTTTTATTGCTCCCAAGGATGAACCAGACTTGTGGAGGTCTACAAGTTGTTTTTTTTCCTGAGGTCTTGGCTGATTTCTTTTGATTTTCCCATGATGTCAAGGAAAGAGGCACTGAGTTTGAAGTTAGGCCTTGAAATACATCGACAGGTACACCTCCAATTGACTCAAATGATGTCAATTAGCCTATCAGAAGCTTCTAAAGCCATGACATTTTCTGGAATTTTCCAAGCTGTTTAAAGGCACAGTCAACTTAGTGTATGTAAACTTCTGACCCACTGGAATTGTGATATAGTGACATAATCTGTCTGTAAACAATTGTTGGAATAATTACTTCTGTCATGCACAAAGTAGACGTCCTAACCGACTTGCCAAAGCTATAGTTTGTTAACATGAAATCTGTGGAGTGGTTGAAAAACGAGTTTTAATGACTTCAACCTAAGTGTATGTAAACTTCCGACTTCAATCTGCCTCTACCATCAGTTCTATTAGCCAACGTACAATCATTGAATAATAAAATAGACTAATATCCTACCAATGGGACATTAAAAACTTTAATATCTTGTGTTTTACCGAGTCGTGGCTGAACAACGACATGGATAACATACAGCTGGTGGGATATACGCTGCATCGGCAAGATAGAACAGCTGTCTCCGGTAAGACAAGGAGTGGCGGTCTGTATATATGTAAACAACCTCTTGTGCACGAAATCTAATATTAAGGAAGTCTCAAGGTTTTGCTTGCCTGTGGTAGAATATCTCATGATAAGCTGTAGATCACACTATTTACCAAGAGCGTTTATCTATATTTTTTGTAGTTGTCTATTTACCACCACAAACCGATGCTGGCACTAAGACCGCACTCAATGAGCTGTATAAGGCCATAAGAAAACAGGAAAACACTCATCCAGAGGCGGCGCCCCTAATGGTTGGGGACATTAATGGACTGAAACTTAAATCCGTTTTACCTCATTTCTACCAGCATGTTAAATGTGCAACCAGAGAGAAACCTTTACTCCACAAACAGACACGTACAAAGCTTTCCCTTGCCCTCCATTTGGCAAATCTGACCAGAATTATATCCTCCTGATTCCTGCTTACAATAAAAAAATAAAGCAGGAAGCACCAGTGACTCTGTCAATAAAGAAGTGGTCAGATGATGCAGATGCTAAGCTACAGGACTGTTTTGCTAGCACAGACTGGACATGTTCCGGGATTCTTCCGATGGCATTGAGGAGTACACCACATAAGTCACTGGCTTCATCAATAAGTGCATCAATGACGTTATCCCCACAGTGACCGTACGTACATACAGTGGGGAGATTTTCCCACTTACAAAGCATGTAGAAGTCTGTAATTTTTATCATAGGTACTCTTCAACTGTGAGTGATGGAATGTAGAACAAAAATCCAGAAAATCACACTGTATGATTTTTAAGTAATTAATTTGCATTTTATTGCATGACATAAGTATTTGATACATCAGAAAAGCAGAACTTAATATTTGGTACAGAAACCTTTGTTTGCAATTACAGAGGTCATACGTTTCCTGTAGTTCTTGACCAGGTTTGCACACACTGCAGCAGGGATTTTGGCCCACTCCTCCATACAGATCCTTCAGGTTTCGGGGCTGTCGCTGGGCAATACGGATTTTCAGCTCCCTCCAAAGATTTTCTATTGGGTTCAGGTCTGGAGACTGGCTAGGCCTCTCCAGGACCTTGAGATGCTTCTTACGGAGCCACTCCTTAGTTGCCCTGGCTGTGTGTTTCGGGTCGTTGTCATGCTGGAAGACCCAGCCACGACCCATCTTCAATGCTCTTACTGAGGGTAGGTTGTTGGCCAAGATCTCGCGATACATGGCCCCATCCATCCTCCCCTCAATACGGTGCAGTCATCCTGTCCCCTTTGCAGAAAAGCAACCCCAAAGAATGATGTTTCCACCTCCATGCTTCACGGTTGGGATGGTGTTCTTGGGGTTGTACTCATCCTTCTTCTTCCTCCAAACACGGCGAGTGGAGTTTACACCAAAAAGCTCTATTTTTGTCTCATCAGACCACATGACCTTCTCCCATTCCTCCTCTGGATCATCCAGATGGTCATTGGCAAACTTCAGACGGGCCTGGACATGCGCTGGCTTGAGCAGGGGGACCTTGCGTGCGCTGCAGGATTTTAATCCATGACGGCGTAGTGTGTTACTAATGGTTTTCTTTGAGACTGTGGTCCCAGCTCTCTTCAGGTCATTGACCGTATAGTATAGTATAGTTCTGGGCTGATCCCTCACCTTCCTCATGATCATTGATGCCCCACGAGGTGAGATCTTGCATGGTGCCCCAGACCGAGGGAGATTGACCGTCATCTTGAACTTCTTCCATTTTCTAATAATTGCGCCAATAGTTGTTGCCTTCTCACCAAGCTGCTTGCCTATTGTCCTGTAGCCCATCCCAGCAGGTCTACAATTTTATCCCTGATGTCCTTACACAGCTCTCTGGTCTTGGCCATTGTGGAGAGGTTGGAGTCTGTTTGAGTGTGTGGACAGGTGTCTTTTATACAGGTAATGAGTGGAGAACAGGAGGGCTTCTTAGAGAAAAACTAACAGGTCTGTGAGAGCTGGAATTCTTACTGGTTGGTAGGTGATCAAATACTTATGTCATGCAATAAATTGCTAATTCATTATTTAAATCATACAATGTGATTTTCTGGATTTTTGTTTTAGATTCGGTCTCTCACAGTTGAAGTGTACCTATGATAAAAATGACAGACCTCTACATGCTTTGTAAGTAGGAAAACCTGCAAAATCGTCAGTGTATCAAATACTTGTTCTCCCCACTGTACCCTAACCAGAAGCCATGGATTACAGGCAAAATACGCACTCCGCTAAAGGGTAGAGCTGCCGCTTTCAAGGAGCAGGACTCTAACCTGGACGCTTATAAGAAATCCTGCTATGCCCTCCGACGAACCATCAAACGGGCAAAGTGTCAATACAGGACGAAGATTGAATTGTACTTCACCGGCTCCGACGCTTGTTGGATGTGGCAGGGCGTACAATTGGCCCAGTAGGCAGTCATTGTAAATAAGAAATTGTTCTTAACCGACTTGCCTGTTTTAAATTAAAAAAACACCTCCCTCTGCAACTGGATCCTGGACTTCCTGACGGGCCGCCCCAGGCGGTAAGGGTAGGTAACAACACATCTGCCACGCTGACCCTCAACACGGGCCCCTCAGGGGTGCATGCTCAGTCCCCTCCTGTATTCCCTGTCCATCCATGACTGCATGGCCAGACACGACTCCTACACCATCAGGCATTGTCGCCTGATCACCGACACCGATGAGACAGCCTATAGGGAGGAGGTCAGAGACCTGGCCGTGTAGTGCCATGATAACAACCTCTCCCTCAACGTGATCAAGACATAGGAGATCATTGTGGACTACATGAAAAAGAGGACCAAGCACACCCCTATTCTCATCGACGGGGCTGTAGTGGAGCAGGTTGAGATCTTCAAGTTCCTTGGTGTCCACATCACCAACAAACTATCATGGTCCAAACACACAAAGACACGCGTGAAGAGGGCATGACAAAGCCTATTCCCCCTCAGGAGACTGAAAAGATTTGGCATGGGTCCTCAGATCCTCAATGTTCTACAGCTTCACCATCAAGAGCGTCGTGGTTGCATCAGTGCCTGGTATGGAAACTGCTCGGCATCTGACCGCAAGGCACTACAGAGGGTAGTGCGTACGGCCCAGTACATCACTGGGGCCAAGCTTCCTGCCATCCAGGACCTCTATACCAGGAGGTGTCAGAGAAAGGCCTTAAAAATGGTCAAAGACTCCAGCCACCCTAGTCATAGACTGTTCTCTCTGCAAGCAGTACCGGAGAGCCAAGTCTAGGTCCAAAAGGCTTCTTAACAGCTTCTACCCCCAAGCCATAAGACTCCTGAACCGACTTGCCAAAACTATAGTTTGTTAACATGAAATCTGTGGAGTGGTTGAAAATTACTTCAACCTAAGTGTATGTAAACTTCCGACTTCAAGTGTGTGTGTGTGTGTATATATATATATATATATATATACACACAACTATGAAATGACACATGGAATCATGTAGTAACCCAAAAAGTGTGAAACTATATAACAAAATATATTTTAGATTCTTCACAGTAACCACCCTTTGACTTGATGACAGCTTTACACACTCTTGGCCCCCACCCCCATCAAAGTTGCCCACCCATGCTTTAGAGTCAGGCTTTTCTTGCAACTTGGCAAAAACATTATGGAAATTAACCTTGAGAAATTTAACCTGCTCAACTGGGCCTTTTCTTTTGTCTTGTAGCCAACTCAGATGTGCAAGGAATTGTGGACCAGAAGGTCCTCCTGCATTGCCCCTGCGTTAAGAGAAATGAGAGAGAGTACATTCAATGGCAGTTAGAAGAGCATACCATCGTGCTCCGTCATGATGGAAGTCATAACACAACCATAGGGAAGGGATATGAAAACAGGGTCAATTTCTTTCTGAATGAAGACAAGGACAACTGTTCCCTGCTCCTCTCAGGCATCACTGTGGCAGACAGCGGGACGTACAAATGTTTCTTTACAGACAACAGTTTGGTCTACAAAATAATAGTTCTACATGTGTCTGGTAAGTAATTTGGATTGTTTCTTCATTCAGTCATTCTGCCATCGGTTAATTTCATTGTTTACTTCCCTCCCTTTTTTTTCTACTTTAAAAATGACTCAAGGTCAGGAATGCTGTAGTTGAATATCTCCTCTCTCCTCTCCAGCGAGCTACAGTGTCTGTATGGACCTTGTCTCAGACCAGGTTTTAGCGGGTTCCGGAGGAGGAGAGGGTTCGGGGGTGTACCAGTGTAAAGCCTCCGGGGGCTATCCAGATGGCCAGATTCACTGGGAGCTGGATGGACATCCTCTGGTGAACCCTTCCAGGAGGGATGTGACCCACTTGGACAACTTGACAGGACTCTATAACCTGACCAGCAACCTGACCATCGAGCTGAGTCGGGGTGAGAAACTGCAGTGTGTGGTGGAGAACACAGCCCTGGCCTCTAACCTCACCTCCAACTCCAGCTGCAATCAAAAGCCTGGTGAGTACAGGAGACTAGTGATACCAGTAGATCTACTAACCAGTAGTACTAACCAGTAGCAGTATATCATGGTAGTCAGGGTCTGGATTTTCACCACCAGGGTGATTACATTGAATCATTTTGATTTGGGTCTCAGCTTGTACAAAAAGTCCTAAAACATCTGCATAGGAATACATGAGAATGAAAAGCTAGGAGTGGATGCATGCATGCTTGTGCGTGAGGGTGGGGGAAAGCTAGGGAAAGCCCAGACATAAAAACACAACAGGGAAAAACCTGAACTCTGTGCTCTGGAAACTACAGAGAAACGACAGTATTATCTCTATTAGCATTACAAATGTGTAGAGAACAGTGTTTCCTCTGACTGTTTGGATAAAAAATGAAGGAGCTAGAATCCACAGTGATGTGTTGAAGAGTAGTCAACAAAGTTACACTGCTGTGGCATGTTGGGAGGAAGTGTGAGATTTTGTTAGAAAGCCTTTTTACCACAGGTCAAGTTACACCAAGAGGTCTACCTTTTCAAATTCTTCCCCTGACAACTTTTTGGCTTCACCTTCTCTCATCTAAAACATGTTTTTGGAGCTTGTCTTAGTTTATATTCACTATTAATATGTTTTCGGTTTCCTCTCTCCTTTCCAGTGTCCATGGAAAGCAGCGGTCCTGATAAAGTAGCGGTTGCAGCAGTTGTGGCTGTCAGCATGGTTGTGATGTTTATTGGGGGAGTCTCGCTGTTGTTCTTACTAACTAGATGTTGCCGACACAAAAGGTCAACGGTGAGCCCTTGCCCTCATTATTGACTTCTGGCCGAGTGTTTATGCTGTTTGGATCTAGAAAAAAACTGCATCTGGTAACAAACCAGAGAGCAAAGTTCAATGGTTAATCCATTGTGTTTGAGTTAGAAATAAAACATACTAATAAAATAGTGATTGAATAGAGTTGTGAATTGAATAATAGCATTTCAGACTGTGTGAGCAATGTTTTCTGTTTTTCCCTGGAAGAAGCAGAGATACACAGAGAGGCAGGAAAGAGGTGTGAATGTGTATGAAGACGACTCTGCCTGAATGTGTGGAGCGTCTCCCCCCTCTGATGCAACAATCTCTTCAACTGACGGACAACAAAATATTGGATGATGATGAGGGGAACTAAAACTTAAAATAAGGCCTGTGTTCAACGTAGAAACTTGGAGCAACATTACGCAATGTGTTGTACCGTCACGTCTGAACTAATCTGTGGGTGTTATGCAACGAGGCAAACGGCACCTGAAAGTGCTTAATCACTGTTTTCCCCAGTTCGGTGACACTGAGTTACGAATATGATGATAAGGGTGGCGTACAAAATGTAGCCACGGAGACAAGGTTTAGGAACTACAAGAGAAGAGGATAAAAGCATGATGGGAGAAATGACTGTGGTCAATGGACTGAACGTGATAGTCAGCCTGAGCCTGTATATTGCAAATGTAGAGATTACTTACTTCTTAATTGAGTAAGCTCTACATTAAGTACAGGTGGTTTCATATTTCAAAGAACAGTAGCAGATCAAACAAGACTACTGTAGTTATATAGCTGATGAATGACTGAACAGCCATCATTTAAACTTTTGTCTTTATGCATCTTGTATACTGCATGTTCCTGGTGTTGGTCTAATGTAGATCTGTCTGGTCTAAACAAGATATTCCTCTGTAAATGAAGTGACTACTTTGCAGAACCATTTGAATCATGCTTGCAGTTGACTTACGACAACTCCTGGCGGCCATGTTTGAAGACCATCACATGAATTGTTCTGTTCTGACGACAACAACAGCCGAGTGGCTACCCCAAACTGCATGATAAGTGTGTAAAACTAGTTAATTCATCACCACGGTAAAATTCTGTAGAGTATTTGGCTGCTCTAACAAGTCTGTTCGATTTCGAGTTTAGTTTATCTATTATGCTAACCAGGTATTAACAACACTAAATTAGCCCAAATTAGCTGCTAGCTAGATAGCTTGTAGTCTAGCAATTAGCATGTGTACCGTGAGTTTAAAGTTTTGCTGAAGCTATTTTTCACCATTAAAAAAAGAAATTTTATAAAGGATTTCATGCTTCTGTCATCACATTAGCAGACTAATGTAAACCTACTATTCCTAATGTGATGAGTAGATTGGATAGTGATAATTTAGGCTATTAATAAGCGCATAAGTTTATAGACTAGATCAGAGACGTTCCCTTTGCACAGTAAAAATGTGGCCTTTGATAAACATTACATGTAATTCTATTACACTATATATGACTGGAGAAATTAACAGACTATTTTTTTAATACGATGGTAGCCAAGGTCTATTCTACTGACACTGACAACAGATTCAATAAAAACAACCTTGTCTTGAATAAAACCATGCGATCTAGGCCTATGAAAAAGGGGTCAAGGCTAAAAGGGATCAAGCTATTGTCAAAAGTATTTTTTTGCATTTTAGCTAACCTTAAGCCTTTTCCTAACAGTAACCTAATTATGATAACCCGTTGATAATCTGTTGAACTTTATTCATATGAGGGGAAATGGACATTACAGCATAGGACAAAGGCCTCAATGGTATAGGACAACCTGCTGTGTTGACTTGTTGGTCTGGAACAACCAATATAGTTTTTTTTTTTCAATGGAGAACATACTGTATATAGCTGAACAATATGTAAACAGTGTGTGATTTCAACTATTCTCTGCTTCAGATGCACAATGACAAGGGGTGCATTGCAAATGCCCATAATTATAATGCCAGCATACTCAATTTTATTGTAGGCCTGAATAAGCACACCTGATTCAATTAATCATCAGGCCCTCTGAGTTGAATCAGTTATGTTTGTCCGGGTCTACTACAAAAAGGTGTGCTGTTGGGGGTACTCAAGGACTATTGCTGCATTGGCGTTGCATACCATTATCAGCTGCATAATGGGTTCACATGGCTGATATCTTGAAAAAATTGTGACAATCAATTAAAACTAATTGGAGAGCTTATGACCGAACAAAAAGGTAATATTCATTTGAGAATACAACATCACAATTAAAAGAAGTTTAAACACTTAACAAAAAATCAACACTGTCATATAATTTCAAAGGTGTGCAAGTAAGCTAACTCATGTGTAAAGGTTAGACATTTTAGTAACATTTTCAGGTAAAAAAGAGTCAATAGTGGCCAACCTCACTCCACTGATCCCTGGTCTACTGGGTGAGCAGACTTCTGTTCCAGCCCAGCAATAGCACATTTGAATATTAACAAATTAGGTTTTATACATTGAATCAGGTGTGTTAGTTTTGGGCTGAAACATAAGTGTGCACAGCCAGCAGGCTTGGCCTGCTCCAGATGTAATAGGTTTATACATTGTGTGACTGTTTCATACTGCCGTACTATGTATCTGTCCTTTGTGTATTTCGTTTTGGCATTTTGCACCTGTCCTGTGTTTTTCGTAGCTGCTGGATCAATAAAGTACCCTACCTACCTACCTAAACTGTATTTATGTTCACATTTTGCCTACATAGGTACACATAATCCATGGCATACAAGGATGTACCCTTACTCTCTTGGGACATTCATTGGGACCTCTTCATTTATTTTTAATTTCACCTTTATTTAACCAGGTAGGTCAGTTGAGAACAAGTTCTCATTTACAACTGCGACCTGGCCAAGACAAAGCAAAGCAGTGCGACAAAAAACACCACATGTTGCACATGAGAATAAACAAGCGTACAGTCAATAACACAATAGAAACTATATACAGTGTGCAAATGTAGTGCAAAATGCAGAAAGGTTAGGAAGGTAGGACAATAAATAGGCTATAGTGGCGAAATAAGATACAAATTAGAATTAACACTGGAGGGAATGGCGGCCAAAGGAGGTGTTGGCTTTGGGGGTGACCAGTAAAATATACCTGCTGGAGCGCATGCTACGGGTGGGTGTTGCTATGGTGACCGGCGAGTTGAGATAAGGCAGGGATTTACCTAGCAAAGACTTATAGATAACCTGGAACAAGTGGGTTTGGCGACGAATATGTAGTGAGGGCCAGCCAACAGGTCGCAGTGGTGGGTAGTATATGGGGCTTTGGTAACAAAACGGATGGCACTGTGATAGATTACATCCAATTTGCTGAGTAGAGTGTTGGAGGCTATTTTGTAACTGACATCGCCGAAGTCAAGGATCGGTAGGATAGTCAGTTTTACAAGGGCATGTTTGGCAGCATGAGTGAAGGAGGCTTTGTTGCG
Source organism: Thymallus thymallus (assembly GCA_023634145.1). Taxonomy (NCBI): domain Eukaryota; kingdom Metazoa; phylum Chordata; class Actinopteri; order Salmoniformes; family Salmonidae; genus Thymallus; species Thymallus thymallus. The sequence goes on from CM042407.1 coordinate 21,890,033, forward strand.
AAATAGGAAGCCGATTCCAGATTTAATTTTGGATTGGAGATGGTTCATGTGAGTCTGGAAGTTGAGTTTACAGTCTAACCAGACGCCTAGGTATTTGTAAGTGTCCACGTATTCTAAGTCAGACCCGTCGAGAGTAGTGATGATAGTCCGGTGGGCGTGTGCGGGCAGCGTTCGATTGAAAAGCATGCATTTAGTTTTACTAGCATTTAAGAGATTAGGCAGTTGGAGCCCACGGAAGGAGTGTTGTATAGCATTGAAGCTTGTTTGTAGGTTAGTTAATACAGTGTCCAAAGAGGGGGCAGATGTATACAGAATGGTGTCATCTGCGTAGAGATGGATCAGAGAGTCACCTGCAGCGAGAGCGACATCGTTGATGTATATAGAGAAAAGGGTTGGCCCAAGAATTGAACCCTGTGGCACTCCCATAGAGACTGCCAGAGGATCGGACAATAGGCCCTGCGATTTGACACACTGAACTCTGTCTGAGAAGTAGTTGGAGAACCAGGCAAGGCAGTCACTTGAGAAACCAAGGCTGTTGAGTCTGCCAATAAGAATGCGGTGATTGACAGAGTCGAAAGCCTTGGCCAGGTCGATGAAGACGGCTGCGCAGTACTGTCTTCTATCAATGGCGGTTATGATATCGTTTAGAACCTTGAGCGTAGCTGAGGTGCACCCATGACCAGCTCGGAAACCAGATTGCATAGCAGAGAAGGTACGGTGGGATTCAAAGTGGTCAGTGATCTGTTAATTAACTTGGCTTTCGAAGACTTTAGAAAGGCAGGGCAGGATGGATATAGGTCTATAACAGTTTGGGTCTAGAGTGTCTCCCCCTTTGAAGAGGGGGATGACTGCGGCAGCTTTCCAATCTCTAGGGATCTTAGACGATACGAAAGAGGTTGAACAGGCTAGTAATAGGGGTCTGCAGACAGGGTTTGACGGATCTGTATCTGAGGACAAAAAAACATCACAAAGAAACAGGCTGCATTATACTCAAGTTAGACAACCCTGAGTATTGTTGTTATATCTCTGTCCTGGAGAATAGTTTCATAATGCCCTACCACAAAAGTACCTGCCCTATCCAGAGTAGCCTTCTCTCCTTTCTCACTAGCTGGAAGTGCTAGCTAATCCTTTCACCCACCCTCTGCCATGGCTGGTAACAAGCTACCTACCTAGTTACAAATGCATTTGGAGTTACAACGATAAATATCTCAACATAGCCAACTAGCTAATATGAAGTTAACAAGCTGGTGATATTTAATTAACGTAGCTATACAGTATGTAAAGCTAACTAGCAAACATTACGTTAGCAGCTCATTTGAGTTAGCCTACACACTAAAGCTGTGTTCGAATACTCATACTAACCATACTATTGTGACGTAAATTGAGTATATAGCATGTTTATTGGTCATATTATGGATATAGTTGTCACGTGTTGTAGTAATGGGACGGTAAATGGAGCGTTGGTGAAGTGTCGTCCTTGTTTATTGAATGAGGTGTTCTCACAAGGCATACAATAAACAGGAGAGTATAACAAACAAAGTGACTTACTTCTCTGTGACGCAGTGTAGACAGGCACAAACAATGATCTAAACACAGGTGGATGTGTGGGGAGCCTAAATACAATCCCCAATCAGAGACAACCCTGTACAGCTGTCTCTGATTGAGGATCATTACTCCCCTAGTTAGGGTGTGAGGGCTTGATTGTGGTCCTACCACTCCCCTTGGTGGGAGTCAGAGGCCTAAACACAATCAAACCCTCACAGTACCCCCCCCCCCCCCCGATGGTGGAGGCTCCGGCCCCGGCCTCGGGCGTGCAACGGTGAAGCCGGAGGGGAGCAGCCTTCACGCTTTACGTCACGCCCGGTCCGGACCCCGGCGCAATGATTCCCCCCTCAGTACTCCCGCGAAGCACCAAGTCCTGTCTGGACCCTGGTGTGGGAGCCCCCGACCCTGGAGAGGGGCTGTTGTCTATCTCCGGCTCGGACCCCGGTGGAATCGGACTGCTTCGGCATGGGGGCGGTGCGGATGACCGGACCCGGACTGGGCCCCGGTGGAGCGGACTGCTCTTTCACTGGAGTGAAGCAGACAGCCGGCCCCGGACTGGGCACCGGTGGAGCGGACTGCTCTGGCACTGGAATGAAGCAGACGACCGGCCCCGGACTGGGCTTCGCTGGAGGTTCCGGGCTGCTGACCTTCACTGGATGTTCCATGCTGCGGACCTTTGCTGGAGGCTCCGGGCTGCGGACCTTCGCTGGAGGCTCCGGGCTGCGGACCTTCGCTGGAGGCTCCGGGCTGCGGACCTTCGCTAGAGGCTCCGGGCTGCGGACCTTCGCTAGAGGCTCCGGGCTGCGGACCTTCGCTAGAGGCTCCGGGCTGCGGACCTTCGCTAGAGGCTCCGGGCTGCGGACCTTCGCTAGAGGCTCCGGGCGTCGAGCCGTCACTGGAGGTCCTTAGCCTTTTTGGCCCAACGACTTTTTCCCCGACGATGGCTCCGTTGCTCCGGACCCCAGCCTTCCTCCACCGAACGATAATGGGAGTGTTCCTCCTAGGTAATTTTCCCCATACCGTGGAGGATATCTCCCAATGTAATTCCCCGTTGCGTCCCAGGGTGGTGGATCATTCTGTCACATGTTGTAGTAATGGGACGGTAAATGGAGCGTTGGTGAAGTGTCATCCTTGTTTATTGAATGAGGTGGTATCACAAGGCATACAATAAACAGGAGTGTAGACAGGCACAAACAATGATCTAAACACAGGTGGATGTGTGGGGAGCCTAAATACAATCCCCAATCAGAGACAACCCTGTACAGCTGTCTCTGATTGAGGATCATTACTCCCCTAGTTAGGGTGTGAGGGCTTGATTGTGGTCCTACCACTCCCCTTGGTGGGAGTCAGAGGCCTAACCACAATCAAACCCTCACAATAGTTAGTATTATCAGTGTACAGGTGAGACAACGTTAGGAATAGCAAATGTTTATTATACCAACAGGGGGCAGGCAAAAGACAGGTCAGGGGCAAGCAGCGTTCAGTAATTCACAGTAGTGGGGCAACGGTACAAAACGGCAGGCAGGCTCAGGGTCGTTGCAGGCAAATGAGAACTTGTTCTCAACTGACCTACCTGGTTAAACAAAGGTGAAAAAAAATTATAATAAAAAAAAAAAGGCAGGGAAAGGTCGAAACCGGGAAACCAAGAAAACAGGCACTTTAGAGAGAGAGAGGAGTAAAGGGGAAAACACTGGTAGGCTTGATGAACAAAACGAATTGGCAACAGCCGAACAGAGAACACAGGTACTTTATACATACAAAGGGGATAATGGGGAAGATTGGCGACATCTGGAGGGGGGGTGGAGACATGCACACAGACAGATGAAAAAGATCAGGTTGTGACAAGTATGCCAAAAGTTCCTGGATGTCGTAATAAATTCGCCAAAATACAAAAGCTGTGTCCTAATCTTTGGAAAGTTTTGTTCATCGAGAGATGCATAGAACCTTGTCAGTTACATTGTTTTGAATAGTTCTCCAATCACTGCAACAAACTGAAGATCGATAAGCTCAAGTTGCAGATCAGTGGGAGACAGATTCCGCTCCAGAACGAATTAAATGGGTGGGCATTTTTTTTTCACAAGGGGGCACGCATTTACAACTAAATGTAGCTGGTGGTTAAAACAGTGCACATACGGTATTTCTCGCTCTAGCTTTTCTTGTAAGAGTTATTGTACTCCACCACGACTTCCAGACATGAGTGAGGCTCCGTCATACACTTGGCTTAAGATCTTGGAGGTGTTCAGGCCAGTTTTGGTTAGTTCTGCTATTATAGTGTCTGCCAGTGTTTTAGCATCTCCTGCATCGGCAGTTGCTATAGTAAGAAGGCGCTCTGTAGCTTGGTTTTCTTCAGAAACATATCGAATTACAATTGATATGTTTTCGCAGCCATTCAGGTCCCGGGTGCCATCAACCTTTATGGTATACCATGAATTGCCTATGTCACCCACTATAGCTTCCGTCACCACACTGCTGAGTATACCATTGAGTTAATTCTGTATGCTGTGACTTGTATATGTAGCATTTCACGGGATAGACTTCAATATTTCGGCCAATTGTGGGTCCTTCTTAATTGTGTAGTCTAGTAGTGAGAGGAAAAGGCCCCTGCCTTGCTATTATGCTTTTACATCAATCAGCGAGGAAACATAATACCCGTTTTTTTAGTTGGTCTGCGTTAATAAGTGTTGAGATTTCTTTGCCTTGCCTCTCACACTTCTCTCGCTCATACCACAATGCCTGGCAGGTGATATGCTCTTTGGAGTTTGCATGTCTATAAAAACCCTTATCCTTTTCAACTGCATGTTTCCAATCATTGTAGCCCCGGACCAGGAAAGCAGAGTCTACTGTTCCCCGCGCAATATTACCGAAACGGCGGCAAGGAAAACAGTAAGCTGTGTCTGCCTTGACACTGTATTCCAACCAATCTCGGTTGATACCATCCACTTACAAATGACCGCTTTTTACCCTGGTACATACGGTTTGGGTATTGCTGCAACAAAACTTGGTTTGGTTTATTTATCCCAAAATCATCTGGGGCCCGGGGTATCTGTTCCAGGACAGGATCAACCGTAGTAGCGCTAGCTACAGCTTCATGGTTAGCAGGTGCCCCTCCGCTTTTGTCGTTCAGGCTCAGTGATCTTGAAGAATGTCCTACCTCATCTTCTCCCACTCTTTCGATGGGAAACCTTCGGTTGGCTTTGTGGCAGAAAGCCACTTTCGGATGTCAATTTTTTATTGTCTATCAATCCACTCCTATAACAAGCGTGTTCGACTCTATAGAAACTAAAATAGCTAGTTGGTGTCAGTTAACCATCACATCACACCATTGCGCATGATCGCAAACTTCACGTCAGTTTTACACCAAGCAGGCAAATAAAAAAAACTTGTAATAATGCATTTTATAACAATTTATTATTTTATATATTATTTTTATAGTGTCATATCAACCCATTTTCAGAAACATGTATGACACACTTTATACTTTAACAACATTATATACATTTTCTTGGAGCTGACCCTGGTGGGAGCATTATCCACATTGAAGGTGAAAGGAGAGGAAAGCAACAGCATGTCATTTTCCAACACTTTGAAATCCTCAAAACTACGAGAGAGAACTCACACGCAGCAGCGTGGTCATCTGATAGGGAACAGAATAGTAGTGTTGGAAGGTGGGTGAGATTGTTGGCTTCTACTTGGCGGGTCAGGAGGAGTAATTTTTCCTTGAAGGATTTGACATCTGTATAGTTCAGTTAATTCATGAGGGCCATGATGTCCATGGTGAAGGCAAAATCAGCCAACCATTCTTTACCTTGCAGTTGAGGGAAATCCACATTTTTCTTTCTTTTGCTTAAACTCAGCAATCTCCAAATTCAGGTCCCACACCCTTTTAAGCTCCTTCCCCAAACTCAGTCATCTCACATTTGTGTGGTAGGGGAGATATGCATGACCCGACTCTGTCTCTTCCAACAGTGAGACAAACTGCCTGTGGTTTAAAGATTTTGCTCTTATGAGGTTTACCACTTTAGTGACTGTATCCACAACATGGCTCGTTTTAAGAACACATTTACAGAGCACCTCCTGATGAATAATGCAATGCAGGAAAATCATTTTCTGATCTGCGTTCAGCTCAACTACTTGATCTTGTATCCTTTTCAAAAGGCCAACGTTCTTGTCCGGTTTGGGCACTATCAGTGGTCACACTGGATAACTTTTAAAAACTCAGTCCCAGCTTTGCCATACACTTATTTACCTCCTCCAATACATATTTCCCTGTGGTTGTGCTCTTCATTGACTGCACTGAAGCAAGCTCCCCTGTAATTTCTAAGTCTGGGATTATGCCTCATAAGAATATCAACAACTGTGCCTTGTCATGTGCATCACTGCTCTCATCCAGGGCCAAGGAGAAATAAGTGAAATACTTTACTTTCGTGCGTTCAAGACAACTGGGAACTCTGAAAAAAACGAGCTCAGACTGGGATTATTATTATTATATATTTAACTGTCATCCAACTCGGAATTCAAATTCAGAAACTCTGGCATCTTTCTCTGACCTGAAAATCACGGATGTCATGACTTGACCTCGTTTTTTCCTCACTTCCCAGTTTACCGGATTAACAGACACAATCACTGTCACCATGCATAATACATTTCTGTGGAGATGTCTTATGGTTAAAAGCAGGGGTCGAATTGAGGGTGTATGTGAGGATATAGGCCTAACCTTTGTTATTGTGTTTTTGACTGTTTGTTTTACTGTGTAACTCTGTGTTGTCTTTTGTCGCACTGCTTTGCTTTGTCTTGGCCAGGTCGCAGTTGCAAATGAGAACTTGTTCTCAACTGACCTACCTGGTTAAATAAAGGTGAAATAAAAAAAATAAAAATAAAAAAATAGAGACGGGCAATATACTTATACTGAAATAATATTAGTCCTCTATTACGATTTTAAAAAACGTATAGCTCATTAGTACACCCTTGTGGTTGAATATATATTTATTATAATGCTTACGATACAACAATGTTGAACTAACAAATACCATCAAGGGATATGTTAAAATTTACAATAATGAACACCTTATGAAACAGCTGTGAAAACCAATCTGGCAATATTTTAGATTAAAATACATCAACGTTGATATTTGTTTGGTACATGTGTCAATTTACTTTCAGATTTTTTGTACATTTGGTAATCATAGACTGAAATACTGAATTCTGGTGTTTGAAATAGAGAGGTGGTGGGTGCTGTGTGGATGGGAGGTTCGATCTGTATCCTGAAGGTTGTAAATTCTTCAGTTTGTTTAAATAATACAGAGAGAGCTCCAGCTTTACAATGGTCAGGGTTTTATTCAAAGAACGTTCTCCAGAAAGAAAAAATACAAAGCCTTTTATAAAATCCAGTCAGCAAAGTCTCCACCCTGTTTCATGGCCTGCAAGTTCTCAGGATCTGCCTTCAAAGACCCTATCCTGTTATCTCAGGTCACCCCCCTCAAAGACATCCCTCAGTTGCTAATGTTTACCCACCTCAGGGACAAGACCCCCACTCAGATTGATGAGGATGGTAACTTTTTATGGCTAATCTCCTGCCAGCCCAACAGCCTTCACAAATGGTCTATCTCCCCCTTTGTTCATCTTAACCACATCCTGACTCATTTACCAAATGGTAACATTCTAACCTGGTCTGAATATTGTCTATGTTCGCACATTATTAGAATCATAATCTTATAATTCTAATACATCTCACACATTACACTGTTTCAGGGTGAAACATCTTAGTCATTAACATTAAACATACAAATTTCTTTATCAGCCTGTCACTTGTTTTCATCAGGTAGTCAGTCTTGGAAGGTGGACTTGGAAGGTGTTTGTAGTGCTAGTGTTTTTAATCTGTGTATCTCACATTATGTTCCCAGTATGATAGAGCAAAAACATTTACTTAGCAGATAATGACAACATGACAACAACAGTAGCTATAGATTATGTAATGAAAATACTTGGAGAGCAGTTGGTAATGGAGGACATCAGGTGGATCCACATCTGGGTGTTGGGCAGAACCCCTAGCTCCTGGAGAACAGGAGCAGAGTTAAAGGGAACAGGGTAGGAGACAGAGACGTAAACAAACAAGTTACACTTTACTGGGAGAAAGCTTTATGGATTAGTGCAGTGTTATAAATGGGAGATATGTACTTTCCAACACTTTTGGAAGGTATAGCCTATCTCAAGCTGGTCCCCCTCCAACTCAGAGCACAGAGAATCAGACTGATCCGATTTAACTGGTTCTGGTGAACGGAAAACCTCCGGGGTGCTCGGACAGTCGATGGTCCTAAGTAATTTGGAGAGGTAAATTGAAAAGGTACATTTTTATAAGCTCAGCATAACTACCATTTCTTGCTTACTCAACCAAAGCAAACAGAATTACCTTCAGGTTGTTCTCCCACCATTACTGTAACCAATCAAGGGACTTGCCCATGTCTTGAGGGTCTGGTTGGTCCATTCACCAAACCTGGAGGAGGGGGTAGGAAAGCGATATCTATTGACAATGTAAGATATTGAAATATGTTTGACTGTGTACCATGGGATTATTATACAGTGGGGAGAACAAGTATTTGATACACTGACGATTTTGCAGGTTTTCCCACTTACAAAGCATGTAGAAGTCTGTAATTTTTATCATAGGTACTCTAAATGCAGAAAATCACATTGTATGATTTTTAAGTAATTAATTTGCATTTTATTGCATGACATAAGTATTTGATCACCTACCAACCAGTAAGAATTGGAACAGAAACCTTTGTTTGCAATAACAGAGATCATACGTTTCCTGTAGTTCTTGACCAGGTATGCACACACTGCAGCAGGGATTTTGGCCCACTCCTCCATACAGACCTTCTCCAGATCCTTCAGGTTTCGGGGCTGTCGCTGGGCAATACGGACTTTCAGCTCCCTCCAAAGATTTTCTAATGGGTTCAGGTCTGGAGACTGGCTAGGCCACTCCAGGACCTTGAGATGCTTCTTACGGAGCCACTCCTTAGTTGCCCTGGCTGTGTGTTTCGGGTCGTTGTCATGCTGGAAGACCCAGCCACGACCCATCTTCAATGCTCTTACTGAGGGAAGGAGGTTGTTGGCCAAGATCTCGCGATACATGGCCCCATCCATCCTCCCCTCAATACGGTGCAGTCGTCCTGTCCCCTTTGCAGAAAAGCATCCCCAAAGAATGATGTTTCCACCTCCATGCTTCACGGTTGGGATGGTGTTCTTGGGGTTGTACTCATCCTTCTTCTTCCTCCAAACACAGCGAGTGGAGTTTAGACCAAAAAGCTCTATTTTTGTCTCAAAGGACCACAGGACCTTCTCCCATTCCTCCTCTGGATCATCCAGATGGTCATTGGCAAACTTCAGACGGGCCTGGACATGCACTGGCTTGAGCAGGGGGACCTTGCGTGCGCTGCAGGATTTTAATCCATGACGGCGTAGTGTGTTACTAATGGTTTTCTTTGAGACTGTGGTCCCAGCTCTTTTCAGGTCATTGACCAGGTCCTGCCGTGTAGTTCTGGGCTGATCCCTCACCTTCCTCATGATCATTGATGCCCCACGAGGTGAGATCTTGCATGGTGCCCCAGACCGAGGGAGATTGACCGTCATCTTGAACTTCTTCCATTTTCTAATAATTGCGCCAACAGTTTTTGCCTTCTCACCAAGCTGCTTGCCTATTGTCCTGTAGCCCATCCCAGCCTTGTGCAGGTCTACAATTTTATCCCTGATGTCCTTACACAGCTCTCTGGTCTTGGCCATTGTGGAGAGGTTGGAGTCTGTTTGATTGAGTGTGTGGACAGGTGTCTTTTATACAGGTAACGAGTTCAAACAGGTGCAGTTAATACAGGTAATGAGTGGAGAACAGGAGGGCTTCTTAAAGAAAAACTAACAGGTCTGTGAGAGCCGGAATTCTTACTGGTTGGTAGGTGATCAAATACTTATGTCATGCAATAAAATGCAAATTAATTATTTAAAAATTATACAATGTGATTTTCTGGATTTTTGTTTTAGATTCCGTCTCTCACAGTTGAAGTGTACCTATGGTAAAAATTACGGACCTCTACATGCTTTGTAAGTAGGAAAACCTGCAAAATCGGCAGTGTATCAAATACTTGTTCTCCCCACTGTATATTGTAATAAATAAAACATACCATTGGTGACAGAATATAACCTATGACATCCGTACCTTTTTCCAGTGTTTATGACCTCGGTCACTCAAGACGACCTCAGACATCGCCTTGGAGGTGGCCTCCTTGGTGGGTATCATACAAAACAAAAATCTATTTTTGGGTTACAGAAGGGAATTTAAAGTTAAGCACGTACTCTTCCTTTACTGACCTTAATGGGTATTGCCTCCACCCACTTTGTAAAGTGATCAGTCGCCGTCAGGAACCAGCTGTTGCAATTCCTGGATTTGTGAAGGGTCTGATGAGGTCCACCTCTAATATTTAAAGTGTTAGAGAGAAGATTACTTTATTCTTACCAGTATCTGTGTCATACAGTAATAGCACATTTTCATATTTGTAAGCATACTGACACACACACATTATATAATATTGAACTCGGCCGTGGTCAAATAAAGCAACCATTACAAAACATCTTATCAGGGCAAAATTTTTAATTGGGACACTTAACGACCATGGTGAAACAACTTTGATGTGCTTCAACTCCGGCGCCACAGTCTTTGCCCTCTCAAACGTCTGGCACGCTAGACAGGGTACTGACCTTTAAGCAAAAAATGACAAATTGAAACATTGTGTGTTCTCTGATATGACATTCATTGAATTAATAATTTCAGATATAATAGAAGTGAAATAACGAAAGGTTATTTAATTTTCCCAGCTGTCCATCTCCTTCCAATATCCCATCAGAAGAAGCGTAGGTTGATTTTTTTTAATCCATTTCATTGATCAGATATAAGTTAGACACCTCAATATGACAGACATACACAGTGGCAAGAAAAAGTATGTGAACCCTTTGGAATTACCTGGATTTCTGCATAAATTGGTCATAAAATGTGATCTGATCTTCATCTAAGTCACAACAATAGACAAGCACAGTGTGCTTATACTAATAACACACATATTATTGTATTTTTCTTGTCTATATTGAATAAATAATTTCAACATTCAGGTAGGTTGGGGAAAAAATGTGAACCCCTATGCTAATGACTTCTCGAAAAGCTAATTGGAGTCAGGAGTCAGCTAACCTGGAGTCCAATCAATGATATGAGATTGGAGATGTTGGTTAGAGCTGCCCTGCCCTATTGATAGAATAATTTGTATGTTAAAGTATTGACTAGAGTATTTCACCCTGAAGCTGTGAGCGATATGTGAAATGTATGAGAATCATGTGAGGGGAAGGGGGGGTTTTAGACAAAAAACTGCAGTTAATGATTCCTTTGTAGGAATGAACGTGGTCAGTGGAAAAGTACTGGAATGTCTTGAAGGGAGTGAACTGAGATAACAGGAACTGTGTGGGTATATATAGAGGGTCCCTCATGGGAGGGGTCAGAGCGTTCTCTGAATAAAACCTGACTATTTTGCAAAGCTGGAACTCTCTCTGTATTATTTAACCAAACTGAAGAATTTACAACCTTCAGGATACAGATAGAGTTAAAAAGTTCATTTAGAACATTGGGATAGAAAATTCTCGTGACACCTATAAAAAACACTCACAAAATGTGAGTTTGCTATTCACAAGAAGCAGTACCTGATGTGAACCATACCTCGAACAAAATAGATCGCAGAAGACCTAAGAATTGTTGACTTGCATAAAGCTGGAAAGGATACTTTTGTGACTGTTTTGTCAGCAGCATAAAGGCATGCTCTTGTTAATGCAATTTGTTCCGCAGCCTGAGCTGATGAAACTGGTAGTCTGTATGCTTCGATACATTTGCCTTCATTATCAACCACTGAAAATCCTGATAATGTAGTCCTATCATCTGGTCTCATGGATGAACCGTCACAATATAAAATAAGATCATTATGTTCTAAAGCTGTCTGCTGCAAATCAGCTCTCACGCTAGATGTGGAATTAATAACTTCCATATAATCATGGGTTAAATCTTCGCTATCTTGGTCACATTCAACCCCATGTAATAATGCTTTTAAATGTTTTTCAGGGTTAGTATGGGTTGCAGTAGAAATAGTTAGGATTTGAGTGCCTGTCAAAGTATGTTCATAATTGCTCCGCCTCTGGCTCGTCATGTGTTGTGTGGTAATGTTTAGCAAAATTATATTCACCGTATGTGATTTCATTGGATGCGCCAAAACAATGGTTTGTGATTTTTCAACTATTGATAGTTTTCATGTGTCGTCACGGCATATGGGAACGTTGTCAATGAATGGCGGGCATCTTCCATTGCCCGCCATTCATTGACAACACTTTTTAAATTAAAAATGCCAGATAGTTGTTCCGTTGGATGCGCTAATAGAAGAGGAGACAAGACTGGGTTGTCTTTCTACAGAATCCCGTCCGAAAATGAAAATCCCGAAAGGAGGAGGTTGTGGATTTGTGCAATTAGACGTGCCGCCATCCCTTGCAAGAACGAGATTGCTAAAGACTGGGTGCCTTCAAAGTAGACTCGTCTTTGTAGTCAACATTTCAGTACAGGTAAGTTATGTTCAAATATCCACATATCAGTGTAAATATTGTATTTGCAATCATATCTACATGTAATAATTGTAATGAATGACATGGTCCGTTTTCGTCTGTACAGATGCAACCAACTTCAGTGGCTTAGCTAATGTACGTGCAGCTAGCTAAACCTCTAGTTCAGGCCTGGCCAACCCGCGGCTCCGGAGCCAATTTTTTGTGTATATAGCCCCTTTCACACTGCCCAAAAAAACCTATGTAAACCCACTAACACCCAATATTTAATGGCTTCACCTCCGATTGGTATTGATGTGAACGTCACACATGGGTGAACCCGCTAATTTGCAACATGACGGAGGCAACGAAGGCTCGATCCTCCGTCAGTAAATGTTGTTCCTTCACCAGCTGTACTAAAGAGACCTCTTGCGTGTAGCTAGCTCGCTTAGCCTAGCTTTGGCTCGTCGGTGGTAACAACTAACACGATCCAGATCATCGATGAGGTTCAGAATGAGGCACTTTATTTCAACCCTTCGGCGGACACACACGGCCTCATCAGGCGGTCTCTCATCACTCAGTGGCCATAAACTGTCGCTAACATGGAGGATGTGACAAGTACAAGACATAAGGTAATGTGGCTCACTGGCGACCATATGTATGTATGTATGATGTGGCACTTTGCAGTAACATAGTAAAAAAATTGGCTCTTGGCCACGCCTGCTCTAGTTTCTCATATGGAGTAGGTTAATACAGGTAGAAATTATTTGGTGGTATAAGGTCCCAGGTTTACTCATGAACCAAAGTTTAATCAAAAGTGAATCATAATGCACATTTACAACATATTTAAATAATAAATTCACATGTTAACAGTTTATTCCTTTATTAACCTAGGGCCGATGTTATGAAAAACATTGTAGAAATGTTTGCACAATTCAAGTTGAGAGTGCAGTATAGAACTACATCATTGTATGGAACTTTTGTCATTTACATGTAGCCTCTTTTAATTGGTATAGGTGCCAAATCTGATGACCCGCTGTCCCCTGACTGGGTCCCATCGATTTTCTCCCACACCAGCCACCAAAAAGAGGACGAAGGAGCATGACATGAAAAGGTATGAGCAGACAAGCAGAATGCAGAAAAGAAGGGTGGAAGAGCAAAAGAAGCAAGATGCTATGGAGGCTCTCCTCACTTTAACCTCAGTGCCAGAAGCTGAGCCAGCGCCACATGCTGAGGAGGAACTACAACAGTGTGACAACAAATCATGCAAGGCAATGATTGAAAGCTTACAAAGGGAATGTAATGGCATCAGAGAGGAAAACCGTAGATTGAATGACATTATTAAATCCATAACATTTGATGAACTGGCTTTTGAAAAAAAATATGAAAAAGTTAAGTCAATGACTGGAATTCCAACATATCAAAAGTTACAAGTAGTGTTAATGTTTGTGATATCATTCCTACAGACTAGTACAAACCTCTCTCCCTTTCAGCAACTGCTGTTAACGCTCATGAGGCTGAGAATGAACCTTCCTCTTTCATTGCTTAGTTGTATCTTTAAAATATCCATTACAACTGCCAGCAGAACATTTAGAAACACTATAGAAGTTTTGCATGCAAGGCTTGTTCCGGTACTTGTGTTTTGGCCAGATCGAGAAGAGCTTCAACAAATCAATGCCCTTGGTGTTTAGACAGGTATTTTGTAAATGTGTGTGTATTATAGACTGCTTTGAGATTTACATTGAACAGCCCAAAGACCTAAGAGCAAGACATACTCACAATACAAGCATCACCATACCATGAAATATCTAATTGGCATAACACCACAAGGAACTGTTTCTTTTATATTGAAAGGATGGGGAGGCAGAACATCAGACAAATACTTGACTGAGAGAAGTGTTTTTTTGGATAAACTCAACCCAGGTGATGTAATTCTAGCTGATAGAGGGTTTGATGTGGCAGAGTCAGTTGGTCTGTACAATGCTGAGCTCAAGATCCCAGCTTTTACTAAAGGGAAAAAGCAATTGGGTCCAGTGGAATTGAAGTCCACACGAGGACTTGCATCAGTTAGGATCCATGTAGAGAGAGTTATTGGCGAGGCAAGGAAACGGTACACCATACTTCAAAGTACAATTGCAATTAAAATGTGTGAAGCTGAGCATCCTAAAAAAGTCTTACACCTCTATATAAAATTGTCAGTGTGTGCCGTGCACACTTATGAATATCTACCTGTTCTTCTGTTATTTTGAACCCTGCAAAGACCTTTTCGCTCTGCCTGAAGTTCTTGGAGTGACAGTGACCTGTACATCTTGTTTAGGGATGCAGGAATGTTCAGTTGCACTGACTGCGGTATGTACCTCTCTGCATGCAAAATTGAACTTTTGACAGGTTCCTTTTCACTGCCTTCTGATGCATGTAGCATATTGTAGAATGCTGTGCATTCATCTGGGGTTGGAGGAGGAATCTTAGCAGGGGGCAGATCACCATATCCACCAGCTACCCTCTTTCTTTGGGCCTTTGTGAATGCTATCTGGCTCCCTTCTGCATATTCTACTGTCCTTACAGCTGCCATGCTCGGTTCAGTCCAGGAACAGGCTTTGTCAGTGCAAGAAGTTCTGCTCAGTTTATTTACTTCTGCTAGCAGAGCGTAGAGTATGGCACCTACATGCGAACACACCGGGAAAACATTTGTTACCGCTACATTTATGACACAAGAATCTGTGTTATACTGGCTGCACTAAGCTACACTGACCACCCGTTCTGGTCAACACTACAGTACATCTTTAGGTAAATTAGCACTCACCTTCGCTTTGAATATGAAGAATTTTACCTCCCAAACGGCTGGCGTATTGACCCAGCCAGATCGGAAATACAGATAGCTGTCTGTACCTTTTGTACGCTTTCATTTTGGTAGCAGTGTAAGGGGATGGATTCTCCACAAGGTATACATACACATCCCCAAAGTTAAGCTCCGGCAGGGATGTCGCTGTTTTTATAGGTATAAATAACGCAGCGGGTGCGGCATATGGGTCACAAGTTCCTAAAATGTCTAGTTTGTCAGCCTACCTTTGTTGTTCTTTGTTTGTGAGGTGATCTAAACTATTATTGGCTGTAAAAGCAGAAAATTTTACCAGCTTGTGCTGAAGCGCCATAGAACTGCTAGTGCTAGCCGCCATGTTTTAACAATGTTTTGCCCGCCAGGCTGTCAGAGTAACCACGTGACTGAAAACTATCAATTAATGCAGCAGCAGCCACGGCACGCAAACATGGTGACATCACTTTAACAATTAATGGTAACATCTTACTATAATACACAAATCTGTTGCATGCCCTGGCCATGCGTCTGAGCTAACACTTCCGAAGCAACATCTCCATCCTCTGCCACGTAGAGATGGAATGTGAGCTTGTAATCCGGTAAACCCAGTGCTGGGGAATTACACAGAAGATATTATATATGACGAAAGGAATGTTTCATTTCATCAGTCCACAGAATAGCCTGAGGAGCGTCCTTAATCGTTGCTCTGTGCAGAATCGCATCATATATTGCGTATTCAACCAGCCAGTCCCAAAAAAGATAACATTTCAGTCTTATTTTGTGGCCTCACAATGTCCTTGATCGCTTTCACCCTGTTCAGTGATAAAAACCGACAGCCATCCTTCAGGATATATCTCAGATAGTTAACAGCTTCCTGACAAAACTGTAGCTTGGCGAGAGACGCTCTGTACCCCTCTTTGGCCAGATGTGTCAGCAATGCGATTGAGTCCTGCACACTCGCTCTCGCTTGTAGAAGCAATCAGAATGTCATCCACGTACTGTAAAAGCGTTGAGGTGCATGTGAGAGACAATTGAGCAAAGTGCCTATTTACAGCTGAGCTACTGAAGAGATGAGTCTTCAGTAAAGACTTAAAGGTTGAGACGGAGTCTGCGTCTCTCACATGGATAGGCAGACCATTCCATAAAAATGGAGCTCTATAGGAGAAAGCCATTCCTCCAGCTGTTTGCTTAGAAATTCTAGGGACAATAAGGAGGCCTGCGTCTTGTGACCAGAGCATACGTGGTAGGTATGTACAGCAGGACCAAATCTGAGAGAGAAGTAGGAGCAAGCCCATGTAATGTTTTGTAGGTTAGCAGTAAAACCTTGAAATCAGCCCTAACCTTAACAGGAAGCCAGTGTATAGAGGCTAGCACGGAAGTAATATGATCAAATGTTTTGGTTCTAGTCAAGATTCTAGCAGCCGTGTTTAGCACTAATTTAAGTTTATTTAGTGCTTTATCCGGGTAGCTGGAGAGTAGAGCATTGCAGTAATCTAATCTATAAGTGACAAAAGCATGGATGAGCTTTTCTGCATCATTTGTGGACACATTTTTTGGGGGATTTTTGCAATGTTACGAAGATGGGAAAAAAGCTGTCCTTGAAATGTTCGTTAAAAGATAGATCAGGGTCAAGAGTAATGCCGAGGTACTTCAATTTTTTGGGGGACGACTGTACAACCATCAAGATTAATTGTCAGATCTAAAAGCAGATATCTTTGTTTCTTGGGACCTAGAACTAGCATCTCTGTTTTGTCTGAATTTAAAAGTAAAACATTTGCCACCATCCACTTCCTTATGTCTGAAACACAGGCATCCAAGGTAGGCAATATTGGGGCATCACCATGTTTCATCGAAATGTACAGCTGTGTGTCGTCCGCATAGCAATGCAATAGAAGTTAACATTATGTTTCCGAATGACATCACCAAGAGGTAAAATATATAGTGAAAACAATAGTGGCCCTAAAACGGAACCTTGAGGAACACCGAAACTTACAATTGATTTGTCAGATGACAAACCATCCACGGAGACGAACTGATATCTCTCAGACAGATGAGATCTAAACCAGGCAAGAACTTGTCCGTGTAGACGAATTAAGGTTTCCAATCTCTCCAAAAGAATATGGTGGTCGATGGTGTCAAAAGCAGCACTAACGTCTAATAGCACGAGGACAGATGCAGAGCCTTGGTCTGACGCATTAAAAGGTTGTTTACCACTTTCACGAGTGCAGTCTCAGTGCTATGATGGGTCTAAAACCAGACTGAAGTGTTTTGTATACATTATTTGTCTTAAGGAAGGCAGTGAGTTGCTGTGCAACAGCTTATTCTAAGATTTTTGAGAGAAATGGGAGATTCGATATAGGCCGATTAGTTTTTTACTTTTTCTGGGTCAAGGCTTGGCTTTATAGTAGAGATTTATTTCAGCTTTTATTTCTTAAATCACATTCCCAATGGTCAGAAGTTTACATACACTCAATTAGTATTTGGTAGCATTGCCTTTATTATTTAACTTGGGTCAAACGTTTAAGGTGGCCTTCCACAAGCTTCCCACAATAAGTTGAGTGGATTTTGGCCCATTCCTCCTGACAGAACTGGTAGGCCTCCTTGCTGGCACATGCTTTTTCAGTTCTGCCCACAAATTTTCTATAGGATTGAGGTCAGGGCTTGGTGATGGCCACTCCAATATCTTGACTTTGTTGTCCTTAAGCCATTTTGCCACAACTGATGTCTTGAGATGTTGCTTCAATATATCCACATTATTTTCCTTCCTCATGATGCCATCTATTTTGTGAGTGCACCAGTCCCTCCTGCAGCAAAGCACCCCCACAACATGATGCTGCCACCCCCGTGCTTCACGGTTGGGATGGTGTTCTTCGGCTTGCAAGCCTCCAAACATAACAATGGTCATTATGGCCAAATCATTCAGTTTGTTTCATTAGACCAGAGGACAGTTCTCCAAAAAGTATGATCTTTGTCCCCATGTGCAGTTGCAAACCGTAGTCTGGCTTTTTTATAGCGGTTTTGGAGCAGTGGCTTCTTCCTTGCTGAGCGGCCTTTCAGGTTATGTCGATATAGGACTTGTTTTACTGTGGATATAGATACTTTTGTACCTGTTTCCGCCAGCATCTTTACAAGGTCCTTTGCTGTTGTTCTAGGACTGATTTGCACTTTTAGCACCAAAGTACGTTCAGCTCTATGAGACAGAACGCGTCTCCTTCCTGAGCGGTATGATGGCTGCGTGGTCCCATGGTGTTTTATACTTGCGTACTATTGTTTGTACAGATGAACGTGTTACCTTTAGGCGTTTGGAAATTGCTCCCAAGGATGAACTAGACTTGTGGAGGTCTAAAAAATTTTTTCTGAGGTCTTGGCTGATTTCTTTTGATTTTCCCATGATGTCGAGCAAAGAGGCACTTTGCTCGACAGGTACACCTCCAATTGACTCAAATGATGTCAACTAGCCTATCAGAAGCTTCTAAAGCGATTACATAATTTCCTGGAATTTTCCAAGATGTTTAAAGGCACAGTCAACTTAGTGTATGTAAACTTCTAACACACTGGAATTGTGATATAGTGAATTATAAGTGAAATAATCTGTCTGTAAACAATTGTTGTAAGAATTACTTGTCATACACAAAGTAGATGTCCTAACCAACTTGCCAAAACTATAGTTTGTTAACATGAAATCTGTGGAGTGGTTGAAAAATGAGTTTTAATAACTTCAACCCAAGTATATGTAAACCTTCGACTTCAACTGTATTGTGGAAGTTCCAATGCCTGGATTCTAGGTTTCTGTTCAGTGAATAATCCTACTGCTTCTAATTCACAAATTTTCATCAATAATTGTACTGGTTTAATCGAATACAAATCTGGTGTAGACAGTTTAAGAGTATATGCCGATTCCTGATCCATGCCATTCAAAAACATGCATCACTAATTTCTAATTTGGGCCTCCTCTCTCCATGTTTTTTGAAAACATGTTGCGTATTCCGACATTGTTTCAGTGGGTTTACGTTTGCAATTTAATAATTGGGTAATATCTCGTTCTTAACAAGCATTTTCTTTTTAAAAAGCTTTGAGTTCTTCAATGTGCTCATCTTTATGATCTCTACTCAACCAAGGAAACCTTGTTTCTAGATCTGTTCCCTCTTTAGGTCCATCGTTATCATAGGATAAAGTATCACATGAAGCTATCAATATCTCCATATTAATATTAGGCATAAGTGTTTTCAAAATGTATCTCACATCTTTACCACTCATAGACCCATGCATTAAAGCTGTGCGCCACCAATTTATAAATAATTTTGGGCCTGCGATGGTACATCGTTCATGATTTGTGACATTTCTGCGAATGTTAAACGGTTTATCCAAAACTCTGTCTTCCATAATTGAAAGCGGTGCTATTAAATGGTTGTCATCTCTCTTCTCCTCTTTATCCTGCCGATCTCTTTCCCTACTTGCTAAATCATCCAACATCGATTTAACCTTCTGATAAAGTTCCCTCACCTCATTTTCAGAAATACCAGATAAAACTCCTTTTATATCTTTTGTCTGAACTGAGGATGTAAGATCAATTGTCACCTGTCTCTCCTTCTCGTATCGTTCCACTGCTTCCACGAAATATTCCATTATTTTATTTTCTAATTTATCATTTAGATCCACGTTCCGATTGTGTTTTACTATAGCAAATTTATTTTTAAATTCACATTCCATACTTTATCGAGTATATCTCATCTTTTCATTTTTTATGCGTCCATTATCTCCTCTGAAGTCTTTCTGCCGTTTCGAAAGCGCTCCTAAACCGTTGTAGCCACAATTCCCTGCATTCCTCACGCCATCGTTTGATCACAAAAGTATCTGTTTTAACCTTAGGAAACATGTATGTAGCAATGACTGTAGGACAACATTTTTTACTAGCCTGACTTACATATGCTATGCCTGATTCTATAAATAACCAATTGTATATATCATTGTATTCCTTGTCATCAGGACCGGTGCGTGCATTTCCGCCGCTCTAGGCGAAACAATTGTGCCGCCCCTCTATTTTCAACGTACAATAAACCAACAACACGCAGCCAATACAAGCCATAAGCAAAAAACAGCAACACAAATGCCAATATACACATCACGCAAATAGACAAGTGCAGCACAAAGTGTCAACAAGTAGATGAATGACGCGTATGCGTATCCAAATGACAACAACGGCACCAGGTCTGCAGCATCATAAATCCAATAGGTTCCAAACTCCTTTACAACAGATTCATGACATCACAGCTATTTTGAAAATAATTGAATTTCAACTCATCTAAATAGTGACTGTAATAATATAGAAAATATTTATATACAAAACCTTGTGCATAAAACACACAGACAAGCGCGCAGCAAGGCGCATATCATCCGCAGATTCACGTCTTAAAACCACTAGAGACAAAAATGTTTATCTTGCCTTTCAGAAGTGTACACGGCGGGCTTTCATGGCTGCGAAGGTCTTCACTGTATCCTCCATTTAGATAATCTGTGCCAGCTCATGTTCAATACAGATTGTTGCCAGTCCATTCAGTCTCTCTTGTTTCATTGTACGCCGAAGGTCGTTTTTTATTAGTTTCAACTTTGAGAAACTCTGTTCTCCTGAAGCAACTGAAACAGGGATTAAATCACTTGGTCCGGGATCAATATATTTCAAAAAAAAGAATTATTTTGTTTTTGGAGCGCTTGCTCCTTTTTTGTACTCACAACCCGACAGTTTGGGTCGTTTAGACATGGTTGTACAGTGGCGAGCTCGGCCAGAAGAAGATGGCATGAGACAGAGATTGATTTAACAGAGAGTTCCTGTGCCCCATACACCGCACGACTCCAGGAACGTCACACTTTATTATCCTCCTTCAGCTTTTGGCAACGAACCTAACCTCCGGCCATGCAAGGCTCGGTTACGGTAGGCACTCTAACATTCCCCCTCCCCCAATAACCTGAACTCCGACAACTTAAGAACACATAACCACATAACATTAGCTTAACTGATTTTGATTGACAGACACACATTCCTCACCAATGGACTACAAGATGCGGCAAAATGAGCGCCATTTTTTTATTTATTTTTGATTTTTTTATAAGCCCACATTTTGCCGCCTTTCCAAAGTGCCGCTCTAGGCCGTTTCCTAGTCTGCCTATACGTGCGCTCCGGCCCTGCTTGTCATAGATTTCATCAGCCATAAACTGGAGGTTCGATAGAGCTCGGTAACTGTGGATACATTCCTTTCGTGTTTTCAGATCCATTTATAGAACGTGTAAACACACTCTGGTCATAATTTATACTATTTTGTTCCATTGACAAATTAATTCATTTCTTAGTTGTCTTTTTCTCCTTCCTAATTATATTTTCAGGTCATTGTGCGCCCATTAAATCCCATGCTTTATCTGCCTCTCTCATATAATCTAAATCCCATGGTGGGTTACTTACGGCTGTATAATCAATTATGTATTTTCGCACGATTTGTAATGTATCCCTTTCAAAACTGCCTTCTCGAGGACACTTATTATCAGTCCAGTTTGCTAAATTACTAAGGTCTGGTTCAATATAAAATAATTCAAATTTCAACATTCATTCATGCGGTGTCTGATTTTCAATACTTTTAGTAGTTTTAAATGTGGATTAGTCTATTTTTCAACTATGATCAGCTTGCCAAGCTCCAGTTTACAAGATTGGCTCCCCATGATTTGAAATTCATGCAATATTAGTAATTAATATTTGAATCAAACCCCCAACCTGAGCTTTATTAAAAATGTGTTTGTCTAATGAATAATTGATGCTGTGCTTCTATATATATATATATATATATATATATATCAGTGGGGAGAACAAGTATTTGATACACTGCCGATTTTGCAGGTTTTCCTACTTACAAAGCATGTAGAGGTCTGTAATTTTTATCATAGGTACACTTCAACTGTGAGAGACGGAATCTAAAACAAAAATCCAGAAAATCACATTGTATGATTTTTAAGTAATTAATTTGCATTTTATTGCATGACATAAGTATTTATATTATAGCTGCTTGAGTCTTACGCCGTGTGCATTCTTTGTCCCTCTCAAACCATTTTGAGTAATTCACAAAGGACTAACTCTTATTATTTCAGGGCGTTTAACCCACTCTTAGAGGACTCAAACCCCATTTAAAGTTGAAGTCGGAAGTTTACATACACTTAGGTTGAAGTCATTAAAACTCATTTTTCAACCACTCCACAGATTTCATGTTAACAAACTATAGTTTTGGCAAGTCGGTTAAGACATCTACTTTGTGCATGACAAGTAATTCTTCCAACAATTGTTTACAGACAGATTATTTCACTTATAATTTACTATATCACAATTCCAGTGGGTCAGATGTTTACATAGACTTGACTGTTGACTGTGCCTTTAAACAGCTTGGAAAATTCCAGAAAATGATGTCATGGCTTTAGAAGCTTCTGATAGGCTAATTTACATAATTTGAGTCAATTGGAGGTGTACCTGTGGATGTATTTCAAGGCCTACCTTCAAACTCAGTGACTCTTTGCTCAACATCATGGGAAAATCAAAAGAAATCAGCCAAGACCTCAGAAAAAAAATTGTAGACCTCCACAAGTCTGGGTCATCCTTGGGAGCAATTTCCAAATGCCTGAAGGTACCAAGTTCATCTGTACAAACAATAGTACGCAAGTATAAACCATGGGACCACGCAGCCATCATACCGCTCAGGAAGGAGACGCATTCTGTCTCCTAGAGATGAACGTACTTTGGTGCGAAAAGTGCAAATCAATCCCAGAACAACAGCAATTAATCCCAGATGCTGGCGGAAACAGGTACAAAAGTATCTATATCCACAGTAAAACAAGTCCTATATCGACATAACCTGAAAGGCCGCTCAGCAAGGAAGAAGGCACTGCTCCAAAACCGCCATAAAAAAGCCAGACTACGGTTTGCAACTGCACATGGGGACAAAGATCGTACTTTTTGGAGAAATGTCCTCTGGTCTGATGAAACAAAAATAGAACTGTTTGGCCATAATGACCATTGTTATGTTTGGAGGCTTGCAAGCCGAAGAACACCATCCCAACCGTTAAGAACGGGGGTGGCAGCATCATGTCCAATATCCATCCTGCCCTGCCTTTCTAAAGTTTTCGAAAGCCAAGTTAACAAACAGATAACTGACCACTTCGAATCCCACCGTACCTTCTCTGCTATGCAATCTGGTTTCTGAGCTGGTCATGGGTGCACCTCAGCTACGCTCAAGGTACTGAACGATATCATAACCGCCATCGATAAAAGACAGTACTGTGCAGCCGTCTTCATCGACCTGGCCAAGGCTTTCGACTCTGTCAATCACCGCATTCTTATTGGCATACTCAACAGCCTTTGTTTCTCAAGTGACTGCCTTGCCTGGTTCTCTAACTACTTTGCAGACAGAGTTCAGTGTGTCAAATCGGAGGGCCTATTGTCCGATCCTCTGGCAGTCTCTATGGGGGTGCCACAGGGTTCAATTCTTGGGCCAACCCTTTTCTCTATATACATCAACGATGTCGCTCTCGCTGCTGGTGACTCTCTGATCCATCTCTACGCAGATGACACTATTTTGTATACATCTGGCCCCTCTTTGGACACTGTGTTTACTAACCTTCAAACAAGCTTCAATGCCATACAACACTCCTTCCGTGGCCTCCAACTGCTCTTAAACGCTAGTAAAACTAAGTGCATGCTTTTCTATCGAACGCTGCCAGCACCTGCCCACCGGACTATCATCACTACTCTCGATGGGTCCGAATTAGAATACGTGGACACCTACAAATACCTAGGCATCTGGTTAGACTGTAAACTCAACTTCCAGACTCACATCAACCATCTCCAATCCAAAATTAAATCCAGAATTGGCTTCCTATTTCGCAACAAAGCCTCCTTCACTCATGCTGCCAAACATGCCCTTGTAAAACTGACTATCCTACCGATCCTTGATTTCGGCGATGTCATTTACAAACTAGCCTCCAACACTCTACTTAGCAAATTGGATGTAGTCTATCACAGTGCCATCCGTTTTGTCACCAAAGCCCCATACACTACCCATCACTGCGACCTGTATGCTCTCGTTGGCTGGCCTTCATTATATATTCGTTGCCAAACCCACTGGCTCCAGGTCATCTATAAGTCTTTATTAGGTAAATCCCCGCCCTATCTCAGCTCACTGGTCACTATAGCAACACCCACCCGTAGCATGCGCTCCAGCAGGTATATCTCACTGGTCACCCCCAAAGCCAACACCTCCTTTGGCCGCCATTCCTTCCAGTTCGCTGCTGCCAATGACTGGAACGAATTGCAAAAATCATTGAAGCTAGAGGTTCCTATCTCCCTCAATAACTTTAAGCATCAGCTGTCAAAGCTGCTTATCGATCACTGCACCTGTATATAGCCCTTCTGTAAATAGCCCACACTACTACCTCATCCCCATATTTATTTTTGTTATTTTCACAAATCTTGCACTCCAGTATCTCTATTTGCACATCATAATTTGCACATCCTTCATTCCTGTGTTAATGATTATAATCTGTAATTTATTTCACCACTATGGTCTATTTATTGTCCTACCTCCTAACCTTACTGCATTTTGCACTACATTTTGCACTCTGTATATAGATTTTCTATTGTGTTTTTGACTATGTTTGTTTACTGTGTAACTCTGTGTTGTTTTTGTCGCACTGCTTTGCTTTGTCTTGGCCAGGACGCAGTTGCAAATGAGAACTTGTTCTCAACTGACCTACCTGGTTAAATAAAGGTGAAATAAAAAAATAAAATAAAAAATGTTGTGGGGGTGCTTTGCTGCAGGAGGGACTGGTGCACCTCACAAAATAGATGGCATCATGAGGAAGAAAAATTATGTGGATATATTGAAGCAACATCTCAAGACATCAGTAAGGAAGACCCCAAGCATACTTCCAAAGTTGTGGCAAAATGGCTTAAGGACAACAAAGTCAAGGTATTGGAGTGGCCATCACAAAGTCCTGACCTCAATCCTATTGACAATTTGTGGGCAGAACTGAAAAAGCGTGCGTGGGCAAGGAGGCCAACAAACCTGACTCCGTTATACCAGTTCTGTCAGGAGGAATGGGCCAGAATTCACACAACTTATTGTGGGAAGCTTGTGGAAGGCTACCCGAAATGTTTGACCCAAGTTAAACAATTTAAAGGCAATGCTACCAAATACTAACTGAGTGTCTGTAAACTTCGGACCCACTGGTGTTGAATATTTTTAAGCTTTTGGTTAATATTTTTAGGCCTATGATCCACAACACAGAATAGGGAGGTTAGAAACCACAGTAGGTTATTTAGGTAACATATAGAATGGTATAGGATAGGGACAGGATGGAGGTCAGAGCAGTCAGCAGAAGCCCAATAAACAGTGCAGTCAGTTAACGCAGTCAGTGAAGCCCAAAGGTCAAGGGGTGCACTCAGACACACGAATAGAATAGTATGTGTTATGCTGTGTTTGCACCGGGGTTTGACATACACTAGGATTTATGAGTGCCTATATGCTTATCTCTATATGTGCAGGTCCCATACGGGTCGACCTGAGTTCGCCACTATTGTTTCAAAAATTGAAGGTTTAACTTCCAACGGAGGGCGGAAAAGGGCGTAGACAAACTAGAACTGAAGAAGTTTGAAACGATAGTGGAAAACGGTTAAGGGGTGCTTATCTTTCTACTCGTGAGGGAGAGACTATGTATGCTATGTAACTACAAATTGTATAAAAAGAGCGAGATGAGCCTAGGAAGACAGAAGTCTCCGGAAGCTCCTCGGCTTTAGTTACTTGCGTAATAAAGGTCTGTGTTGCTTGTCCAAACTTTGAAAGTGCTTTATTTTTTAAGAAAAAGAGTAATATTATTCTACAACATAATTGGCGAGCTTGCCAGGAGTGGCTGGGACCAGACGGGTGCTGAACCGATCGAGGGACGCTGGACGAGACACACAAACTAAACTGGCCACTGTATAAAGGTAACCGCGTTCTTACTATAGTATAATTGTTTGTGTGGATCGATCAGATGATCTCGAGTGGCAAGTACCGGAAGTCTCTCCAAATTCTATTATTGTTTGATATCTAGGCACGAAGTTTGTAAAAGTAACAAACAAAAGCATGCATGCAAGGTGGCGGTGGCCATAATATATGCTGAGTGTATTGATCAGTTTGATTGAGTTGGGTTAAGCGCATGTGTCGTTCAGGTTGTTCATTTGGGTCAGTGATTGGTTTGTGTTGTCCTGGTGTTGTTGTGCGACCGTTCTGGTCTAGATTTGTTTTGTTTGGCTGGTTCGAGTTGTGATCCGTTTGAGGTTGCTCAGCCAGTCTAGGCCCGGTTCGATTCAACCTGTTCGGATAGGCTCTCACGTTGTTCGATCAGACTGGAGTCGAGACTGGGTTCAGGCTCCAGCTCTGGTTTGTTCAGCTTGTTTGAGACACAAAAGCAACCCGTTCTCGTTACTCGGACGGTCTGGTTCAGCTCGAGCGCTAGGCTCATTGGGGCGCGCAGGCTACTTGTCTGGCGCACGTGTTCAGTCTGTTCATTGGTTGGCTCTGCTGGTCACTCGGTTCAATTCATCTCGGTGGGTGTGGCTGACTATTCACTCGGGGATTTTAGAATAGGAATAGAGTAAAAGCCTATAGGTCGCTTAGGTAAGCGTTTATTGTTTTAAATCCTGTAGATACCGCTGGGGAATAGCATATTTTCATAAAAAACATTCTTATTCGCCAGGCCTGAACAGACAGGTGTTCTGCGGTTACCGCTGACAGTGGCATAAAAGTGCTAAATCAGGTCTGTACGGGTAGAGATTGTGTATTGTTGATATTGTATGTGTGGTCTGTGTCGTGGAAGTGAATCAGACATGTATGTGTGGTCTGTGTCGTGGAAGTGAATCAGACATGTGCCTAGTGTGTGAAAGGAATGAAAGAGAGTGAAAGAATAAACAAAAAAGTGTTTATTATATTTTAGTCTTGCTGGAGGTTCCTGGGGTGAAAGGACGCGCCTGATCTCTGCATCCCAAGGAGGAGTGAAAGTCTGTATGCGTGAGGCTGCGAAGGAGGTGGGTTAATCTTGTAACCCCGCTGTGGGCGCGTTTACCCAAGTTATTTGTATTGTGAAATCTATGTTATAAAATTGTGTTATTTGTATTGTGACTGCAGTATAAACCGGTATTGTAATTAAGTATAATGTGTGGTATGGAGCAGGAAGTGTGAATCTAAGCTGTGGATTTTGTAGTTAGAAGGATATGGTTAGAAGTAGAGTTACAGTGGGGAGAACAAGTATTTGATACACTGCCGATTTTGCAGGTTTTCCCACTTACAAAGCATGTAGAAGTCTGTAATTTTTATCATAGGTACTCTTCAACTGTGAGTGACGGAATCTAAAACAAAAATCCAGAAAATCACATTGTATGATTTTTAAGTAATTAATTTGCATTTTATTGCATGACATAAGTATTTGATACATCAGAAAAGCAGAACTTAATATTTGGTACAGAAACCTTTGTTTGCAATTACAGAGATCATATGCTTCCTGTAGTTCTTGACCAGGTTTGCACACACTGCAGCAGGGATTTTGGCCCACTCCTCCATCCAGATCCTTCAGGTTTCGGGGCTGTCGCTGGGCAATACGGACTTTCAGCTCCCTCCAAAGATTTTCTATTGGGTTCAGGTCTGGAGACTGGCTAGGCCACTCCAGGACCTTGAGATGCTTCTTACGGAGCCACTCCTTAGTTGCGCTGGCTGTGTGTTTCGTATCGTTGTCATGCTGGAAGACCCAGCCACGACCCATCTTCAATGCTCTTACTGAGGGAAGGAGGTAGTTGGCCAATATCTCGCGATACATGGCCCCATCCATCCTCCCCTCAATACGGTGCAGTCGTCCTGTCCCCTTTGCAGAAAAGCATCCCCAAAGAATGATGTTTCCACCTCCATGCTTCACGGTTGGGATGGTGTTCTTGGGGTTGTACTCATCCTTCTTCGTCCTCCAAATACGGCGAGTGGAGTTTAGACCAAAAAGCTCTATTTTTGTCTCATCAGACCACATGACCTTCTCCCATTCCTCCTCTGGATCATCCAGATGGTCATTGGCAAACTTCAGATGGGTCTGGACATGCGCTGGCTTGAGCAGGGGGACCTTGCATGCGCTGCAGGATTTTAATCCATGACGGCGTAGTGTGTTACTAATGGTTTTCTTTGAGACTGTGGTCCCAGCTCTCTTCAGGTCATTGACAAGGTCCTGCCATGTAGTTCTGGGCTGATCCCTCACCTTCCTCATGATCATTGATGCCCCACGAGGTGAGATCTTGCATGGTGCCGCAGACCGGGGGAGATTGACCGTCATCTTGAACTTCTTCCATTTTCTAATAATTGCGCCAACAGTTGTTGCCTTCTCACCAAGCTGCTTGCCTATTGTCCTGTAGCCCATCCCAGCCTTGTGCAGGTCTACAATTTTATCCCTGATGTCCTTACACAGCTCTCTGGTCTTGGCCATTGTGGAGAGGTTGGAGTCTGTTTGATTGAGTGTGTGGACAGGTGTCTTTTATACAGGTAACAAGTTCAAACAGGTGCAGTTAATACAGGTAATGAGTGGAGAACAGGAGGGCTTCTTAAAGAAAAACTAACAGGTCTGTGAGAGCCGTAATTCTTACTGGTTGGTAGGTGATCAAATACTTATTTCATGCAATAAAATGCATATAAATTATTTAAAAATTATACAATGTGATTTTCTGGATTTTTGTTTTAGATTCCGTCTCTCACAGTTGAAGAGTACCTATGATAAAAATTACAGACCTCTACATGCTTTGTAAGTGGGAAAACCTGCAAAATCGGCAGTGTATCAAATACTTGTTCTCCCCACTGTATGTATTTAAAGGGCTGTATTTAGAGGCTTATATTAAAGGATAGTTAGGAGGTTTGGTTAAAGTAGAAGGTTGTTGTAGTTTGAGCTGGTACTGTGCAGATTTAGAGGATTGCACGTGAGGAGGGGTATTTAAAAGGCTCAAAATAAAGATGGTTCGCTTGAAGCTATAGTGTGAACTCACATTGGGAGTCTGAATTTTCAAGACTGGATTGTGGTTTTACACTGTACAATTGAAGCAGATACATACTGAGAGGTTGTGTTGATAAGGAAATAGATGGTGACTAGAATTATATGGATATCATCAGAACCATGGAGATATTTTATATGGAAATGTAAAGTAGCTGAACATACCTTAACAGAAAGTATAAGAGTAGTGACATATAAAGTAGACATACAGAAACAAACGAGTTTAGTACTAACAAACTTAGAAACAGGAGAAGTTAACACCTGGAGGTTTGACACACCACATGATAGAGAAGTAACGTGGATATTATTAGGAGAACATAAGATTTGGTCAAGTTATCCCAGACTAGATGGGCCAATAGGGAAATACTTAAGGACAGGAGAGCCCGAGTGGTTTACTATTGGTGATAGTTTATTATGAAAATTTAGAGTGACCATATAGGGAATAAACAGAGATAATAAGAAGGAATTAGACAATATAGGAACTAGAAAAGTTTAATAAAATAGGTTAAAATAAGGAGTGTATAATTAAAAACCTGAATAGGTAAATAAATTAACTTAAAGATTGATATGGGAAAAACATAAATTAGTAGAACATTGATAAACTTTAAAATTATTATAAATAGAGTAGAAAGGTTTAAAATAGCTATGAAAATAGATATAATATAAAGAAGATAATATTAGGAGAGCTTAGAAAAAGAAGAATGGCAGGAACACCAGTAGAACTGATTAAGAAAAGGTCCCCACTGAATAAAGAAGAAATTGAAAAAGTCTCAGAGAAATGGGAGAAGAGAACCAGAAAGATGGAAACAAAATGGCCAAAGGAAGGGAAGTTTGACGTGACAGTGTGTGAAGAAATGGATACCATAATAAAGAACTACAAGGCAGGAAATAAAGGAGAGAAAAGAAGACAGAAGAAGGAAAGAGAGATCTTGAGGATGTTTTGGGAAGAAGGCAAAAGATGGAGAGAAAGCATGGCTAAGGCAAACGCAATATTGAAGGAAAAAGGGAAAGAAGAAAAGAACGCTTGTGAAAGGACACCTCCACCATATGTGGAGGGAGGACTGTACCCCCAGATTACAGGAATAGTAGAAATACAGGGAGATGTAGAAATACAGGGAGAAAGGAGACAGCAACAAACCTCTACACCAATAGGGAAAAAAGAGGAAGGACAGAAGCTAAATATGGACTGTTATGGAGAAATAAGGGATATGCTGACAGAAATAAAAATATATACTAGAAGGGGACAGGACCAGGACCTACCAAGGAAGTGGGAAAGAGAGGAGGAAGTAAGTGTCAGAAAAGAATATCTAGAAGGGATGAAGAAGTTATGTCTAGCATGGATGAAGAAGAGCTAGGAGAGGGTAATGAGGAAGTAGAGGAAAGAGTGGGTGTATTTAAAGAGATAGTACAGTCTGCTGTAGAAGGAAATAGGGAAGCAGATGCTCCACGGGCAGGAAGGGAGCTAAGGCCCAGAATAGATTTAAAACGACCAAAACGGTTTAAAACCTTTCTTCCGGTGCTAGTAAAAGGAACCC
Organism: Thymallus thymallus; assembly: GCA_023634145.1. NCBI lineage: Eukaryota > Metazoa > Chordata > Actinopteri > Salmoniformes > Salmonidae > Thymallus > Thymallus thymallus. The sequence goes on from CM042407.1 coordinate 21,920,621, forward strand.
AGATGCAGTATGTACCCTGGGGTTGTCAGGACCTGGAGGGCCTGGTGAGCGAGCAAGCAGCCTACCATCCATGATGGGGCCGGTAAATGGATTGGAACATTTGAAGAGCGAACAATGGAGAAAATGCTGGCGGTGGGAGACCTGAAGGCATTGCTGGTGAGGGTGCTGGGGATGGCCAAAATGAAGGGCGTGTTGCAAAGGTGTGGCCTTGGACAAGCGGTGCATGATGGGGAACTAGATGGACTGACATTTGACTAGTTCAGACAGGAGCTGTGGGGAATCCTGAGAACAGAGTATCCAGCCAAGATAGACCCCAAAGCACTGAGGGGGGAACCACTGGGGAACACAGAAAACCCAGCAAGCTATCTGCATGAACAGCTGAAAAGATGGTGACATGAAACAGAAAAGGCCCCCGAAGGGGACCCCCTGATGACAGCCATGTTCAGGACATCACTTCTGGAGGCGATGCCGACACCAGTCAAGAGCAGACTGGAAGATGTGGTGGGACTACATTCACAATCCCACAGAGAGTTCTGTGACAATGTCATCCATGCAGTGGAGAAACACAGAAAGGACGAACAAAAGTTGGCAGAACAGGGGAGAGACATTCAGAGAAAGCTGACACAGCTACAGCTGGAGGAATATACACGAAAGGACAAAAAGAAAACACAAGCTTCAGTGACTATTGAACCAGCATCTGAAGAGGCCACCATAGCACCTGTCACCCAGGGAGGCTTGCAACCACCACCTCAGCCGCAAGGCCAAAGGTCAACCACCACAACAGTAGTAAATGTGTACACACAGCAACCCCCTGGAAATTGGCAGAATAGAAGCAATGGCAATGGACCCAGAAACCAGGGGTATCGGCCACATCAACAGACGCAACCATTTAAAGGACCAAGAGGCCCTCTGAGTGTCTGTTGGGGATGCAACCACCCCGGACATACAAGAAGGAATTGTCCTAAAAACCCATGGGTGCACAGCCAGCCAACACAGGGCAATTGGCAAGGAAATGGTCCCACCTCGGATGCATGGCAGCAATCTCAAACACAGGCTCCGCAGGGACCAGTGAACCACTGGGGAAGACCAAATCAAGGATACTAGGGATGCCCAGGAAGTCCTAAAGGGGAGGGTCAGTTTACAGCAATAACCATACAGGCTGATGAAGAACCTATGCTGTAGGTTCAGGTGAGTAATAGAGGCCACACCTATGATGATAGATACTGGAGCAACCTATTCATGTCTAAGTCCAAATTTCGCCTCTCACCTCGTCAGGTAAATTTGCTAAGACAATAGGATTTTCGGGACAAACGCAGGTAATTCCTGTCACGGTGAGTGTAGAGGGAATGAGGCGCAGAGCGAGAGGACGTTGCGAACATGTTTTATTAATATAATAATAAAACTAAACAAAACAACAAACCTATGAAACACCGTGGCGTGAGTACTTAAACAAACACTAAAGCACAAGCAATGATCCACACACAGGTGGATGTGTGTGGGTCCTAAATACTATCCCCAATTATTTATCACAACTCTAGACAGCTGTCTCTGATTGGGGATCATTAATTTCCCCAGTTAGGGTGTGAGGACTTGTGTGCCTTCCACTCCCCCTGGTGGGAGTAAGAGGCCTTACCACAACCAAGCCCTCACAGTACCCACCCCCTAAGGTGCGGGCTCCCGATCGCACTTAATCCCCCCTCCCCCCAAAAAGCACAAAACCAGGGGGGAAATGGCGGGGTACTGAGGTGGTTGCTGGTGGGGGCTCCGGTTCAGGCTTCGGGCGTGACGCAGGCTGTGAGGGTAGCTCCCCTCCTACCTCTCCGTTGCACGCCCGGTCCGGTCCGGACCCTGGCGCGATGATTCCCCCCTCAGTACTCCCGCGATGCACCAAGTCCTGTCTGGACTCTGGTGTGGGAGCCCTCGACCCTGGAGAGGGGCTGACGTCTGGTCCCGGCCCGGACCCCAGTGGAGCGGACTGCTCTGGTATGGGGGCGGAGTAGACGACCGGACCCGGACTGGGTACCGGTGGAGCGGACTGCTCCGGCACTGGAGTGGATTAGCTGACCGGATCTGGACTGGACACCGGTGGAGCGGACTGCTCCGGCACTGGAGTGGAGCAGCTGACCGGATCTGGACTGGACACCGGTGGAGTGGACTGCTCCGACACTGGAGTGGAGTAGCTGACCGGTGGAGCGGACTGCTCTGGCATGGGGGTGGAGTAGATCTCCGGTCCTGGACTGGGCACCGGTGGAGCAGACTGCTCCCTCACTGGAGCGGAGCAGACGGCCGGACCCAGACCAGGCACCGGTGGAGCGGACTGCCCCTGCACTGGAGCGGAGCAGACTTCCGGACCCTTCTCCATCTCCATCCCTGGGGCAGGACTGAACGTCGTGCCCGGCCTGGGCACCGACGCAGAGGAGGATTCCAGCCCCGTGGTTGGGCTGGCTGTCGGCCCCAGACTGGGCACCGACACGCTATGAAGCTCCTGCTCCAAAGCGGGGCTGAACGTCGTGCCCACCCTGGGCACCGACGCAGAGGGGTTTTCCGGCCCCAGACTGGGCACCGGCACGCTAAGGAGCTCCTGCTCCAAAGCGGGGCTGAACGTCGTGCCCGGCCTGGGCACCGACGCAGAGGTGTTTTCCGGCCCCAGAATGGGCACCGGCACGCTAAGGAGCTCCTGCTCCAAAGCGGGGCTGAACGTCGTGCCCACCCTGGGCACCGGCGCAGAGGGGGTTTCCGGCCCCAGACTGGGCACCGGCACGCTAAGGAGCTCCTGCTCCAAAGCAGGGCTGTACGTCGTGCCCGGCCTGGGCACCGACGCAGAGGTGTTTTCCGGCCCCAGAATGGGCACCGGCACGCTAAGGAGCTCCTGCTCCAAAGCGGGGCTGAACGTCGTGCCCACCCTGGGCACCGACGCAGAGGTGGTTTCCGGCCCTGTGGTTGGGCTGGCTGTCGGCCCCAGACTGGGCACCGACACGCTATGGAGCTCCTGCTCCAAAGCGGGGCTGAACGTCGTGCCCACCCTGGGCACCGACGCAGAGGGGTTTTCCGGCCCCAGACTGGGCACCGGCACGCTACAGAGCTCCCGCTCCATAGCGTGGCTGAGCGTCGTGCCCACCCTGGGCACCGACGCAGAGGTGTTTTCCAGCCGTGTAGCTTGGCTGGTAGACACTAAGGAGCTCCTGCTCCAAAGCGGGGCTGTACGTCGTGCCTGGCCTGGGCACCGACGCAGAGAAGGGTTCCAGCCACAGAGCTGTGCTGGCCTCTGGAGGTTCCAGGCTGTGGGCCGTCGTTGGAGGCTCCGGGCTGTGGGCCGTCGTTGGAGGCTCCGGGCTGTGGGCCGTCGTTGGAGGCTCTGGGCTGTGGGCCGTCGCTGGAGGCTCCGGGCTGTGGGCCGTCGCTGGAGGCTCCGGGCTGTCGGCCGTCGCTGGAGGCTCCGGGCTGTCAACCTTCGCTGGAGGCTCCGGGCTGTCGACCTTCGCTGGAGGCTCCGGGCTGTCGACCGTCGCTGGAGGCTCCGGGCTGTAGACCGTCGCTGGCGACCCCGGACTGTGAGCTGGAGGCTCCGAGCGTCGAGCCGTCACTGGAGGCTCCGGGCTTTGAACTGTCGTGGGAGGCTCCAGGCTTTGAGCCGTTACTGGAGACTCCAGGCTTCGAACCGTTACTGGAGCCTCCAGGCCTCGACCCTTCACTAGAGGTTGAGTCCGTTCCGGACTGTGGGAACGCACCATTGGGCTGATGCGAGGAGCAGGCACGGCACGGGCCGTGCCGGGCTGGGGGAACGCACCACTGGGCTGGTGCGAGGAGCAGGCACGGGCCGTGCCGGGCTGGGGGAACGCACCACTGGGCTGGTGCGAGGAGCAGGCACCGGCTGTACCTGACTTGGGAGGTGAACCGGTGGTCTGGGGTGAGGAGCAGGCATCGGCTGTACCTGACTGTGGCGGTGAACCGGTGGTCTGGGGTGAGGAGCAGGCACGGGAGATGTAGGGCTGGACCCTCGACCGGGAGACAAATCGAGTTTTGAGGCTAGATCGGCTGCCGTGCCCAGCCCAGGCAGCAGTGTAGATGACAGCTCCGGGTGTTTAATCGACTTGTCTGCCTGTCCCGAACTGGGCACAGGCCTGGCGAGGAGCTCCGACCCTTCCTCTTTCTTTCCCTCGGGAAAGAGGTGAGCCAGACGCTTCTTCCAGATCGCCAATCTAACCTCAAAACTATCTGCCTCCTCGATCTCCCGAACGTGAGGGTTGGGCTTGGTATCGGGAGGAAGGGCCACCCAGAGTCTCCACCACTTCGCTTGTTCCTCCTTCGACCGATCGAAGGAACCCTCCGGGGTCTTCCTGTTTTCGGCCGTCGGAGGCGGAAGTGGTGGGAGCTGTTCTTTCAAACTTGGGTGGCTGACCGACGGTGGGTCGCGTGGCGTGGGTACTGAGGTCCATGGGCTGGGAACACGCACTGGATCTCCGGTGCTGGGAGCTGTCGCTGGACGTACCGGGCTGAGGAGGCGCGTGGGTAGGCCAGGCTGGGAGCGTGCTGGAGATCTGGTACTGGGATGGGAGACCGAACGCATCATCTCGTCGTCCTCCTCGGCCCACCCAAAAATACCTCCTCAGCCGCTTCTCCTCCTCCGTGTCCCTCGCGTCCCAAGGACCCCACAATCCCCCACCACTTCGGGGCTGTCCACTGTCGGTCCTTCCTCTCCTCATACTCCGCTGGTAAGGGCTCTGTCCCAAGCCCCCACGCTGGTCCATCCACGAGCTCCTCTTCCTCTGCAGTTATAGAGAAGCCCCAAATGCTCCCCACCACCAGTGGCTGTGCTACCTCCACAGCCCTCACTCCTCGACGTCTCCGATGACGACGCTGGTGCTGTCCACACTCCTCCACGAAGCCCATTGTGTCAACACCTATACTCCTCTTCTTCCTCTCGCTGCAGGTTCCCTTGGTGGTGGATCATTCTGTCACGGTGAGTGTAGAGGGAACGAGGCGCAGAGAGAGAGGACGTTGCGAACATGCTTTATTAATATAATAATAAAACTAAACAAAACAACAAACCTATGAAACACCGTGGCGTGAGTACTTAAACAAACACTAAAGCACAAGCAATGATCCACACACAGGTGGATGTGTGTGGGTCCTAAATACTATCCCCAATTATTTATCACAACTCTAGACAGCTGTCTCTGATTGGGGATCATTAATTTCCCCAGTTAGGGTGTGAGGACTTGATTGTGTGCCTTCCACTCCCCCTGTTGGGAGTAAGAGGCCTTACCACAACCAAGCCCTCACAATTCCTATGACAGCACCAGTCAATTTAGATGCAGGAGGAAAAACCGCCTGCATACCTATATTGCTATCAGAACATACTCCAGTAAATTTATTAGGAAGGGATGCACTATGTAGAATGGGCATTCAAATTAAATGTACATCAGAAGGGATGATAATAATAGACAGAGAGGGAACATACCAACAAATGATGATGACTACAAAACAGGCAGCAAATGTGTATTGGATAGGATGAATAGAAGAGCCAGTGCAGGAAGTGTTAGATAAATGGGGTAAGTTTATTATAACACAAAATCCAAAGATGAAACGACCAGAGTATTTCATTGTACATTACAATATGACCCATAGCAAAAATTCCAGAAATGGAAGATAAAATAGCTGCTGTTAGGTCACAGTACTTTGTAATAGGGAAGCAAAGAGCAGCAATGGAAATACAGGATCAGAGCCCCACATAACTTTAATGGTGGCTGAAGGACACCAAGCAAAATATTTGGGACCAATTATGAAGACAGTTAAGACTGTGAGATGGGAAAACACAGAAAATCCATTGGTTTTTCAATCTAGCGACAAAAGCCTGGTTAAAGTCCTCTGCTTTGCATAAATGGTTGGAGAACCACAAGAGGTGGCGATAACTGAAGAAAAACAGATGAATGTGAATGAAGAAACAAAGCATGATCTATTGAAGAAAGAAATGTTATGCCTGATCCCAGAGCAAGTATGGTCAAAGCATGATGCAGATGTGGGATTAGTCAAATCTGCTAATCCAATTTGCATTAAAGTTAAAGCAAATACAAAACCTCCATGGAAGCACCAATACCCAATGAGACCTGAGGCCGAAGCAGGAATTCAAGCTACAATAGATGGACTGATAGAAGCAAGAGTACCGGTTGAGACCTAGAGTGATTGTAACACGCCTCTGTTTCCAGTACTAAAAGCAGACAAACAGAAGTGGGGATTGGTCCATGACCTAAGAGCAGTGAACGACATAGTGCAAGATTACCAAGCAGAGGTACCTAACCCGCATACACTAGTGACAAACATTCCACCAGAAGCAAAATGGTTTTCAGTAATTAGATTTATGTGGAGCATTTTTTAGCATACCATTGGCAGTCAGAACTGAAGGCCTGTCAGCAGGGTCTGCAGACAGTGGTTCATCCTCAGCAGCAGGATTTGGTGCGGGATGTTGCTACAGGCATTTCTAATGGATACACACGTTATTTACAGCATTTATAGTGGTGGATTTATATTGTTATTTATATTGTTACCTACAATATGGAAACTTAACTTTGCAAATGGGAAATGTATTTTGTTTGTTATGCAGGGATGCACACATAAGCACATGTGCGTGTATCCACACACACACACACACACACACACACACACACGTGTGTACACACACACACACGTGTGCGCACAAACACACCAGAAGAATCCTGCTGGGGAGAAGTGGAAGCAAATGGGTCTTTATCCTCATCAACAGGCTCCGATAACATTTGTGAAGACACCTGTGTGGCTAAGGAGGTGGATGGCTCCTCATCCTGAGGCTCCGAGATAATTTCTGAAGAGGCCTGTGTGGCTGAGGAGGTAGATGGCTCCTCATACTCGCCAGTGCCAGAGGGTGCTCCAAAATATTTCAGAAGTGCCCCTGAATTTGCATTGAAATACAGTTTATGAGTCTGACACCCTAAATACATTTGTTAGATAATTAAATATACTTGTCATTATGCACAATTTATCAAACTTTCATAATAGGAACCAAATGAACCATAGAACCATGGCTAATTCTAGGCATAAGACACCCCAAAAGACTCAATATATCACAAAAGATACAAAATATCAGCATAATATAGACGTCGTTTAAGTTAGCCTACAGCATTGGAAATTCCCCTTACTGAGCTCAGGACCTAGTCACTACAATCACAGAAAACCTTTATGATGTCACCTCAATGAAAGTTGGTGTGCAGTGGTTTTACATGATTCTTAACGATTTTGCACAAACCAGAAAAAAATGCAACAATATGTCTGTGAAACTATATATTCAGTATTATGAATGAATTGTGGTTTATTTGGTAGCATTTCGTAGTGTGACTGATTTTACTAATGGCATTAGTACTGTACAAAGTTAGAGGTGCGCTATTTGATAGATTCCCCCGCTCCCCCTACCTCGGGCTTCCAATGGGGAGACCTGAGGTCAACCTAGCACCGCCCCCCTCCCCATCTCGTACTTCTGAGTGGGAGACCTTCCCAGGCAGTAGCCTGCCTAGCTCACAAACTAGAATCAGGGCTCCCACTCCAACAAGGTTAATTGACCCACAGTCCCACACATTGACATGATATCATTGACGTGGCGTGCAAATGAGCGATAGAAAACCGATTGCGCAATTGTCACAATTCCACATTTTTTTGTGCAGGCGCCCCGTGCCTCCCCCGGCAAGATGCTGGGCGGCTGCCCATGTCACTCATACTTAAATCCGCCACTGGCCAGCCGCACCAATATGTCGGAGGAAACGCCGTACACCTGGCGACCTTGTCAGCGTGCATCCCGGCCGGCCAAACTATCCAAGAATAGAATCTGAAAAGGTAGAGAGTGGATGTGAGAGTGTTAGCCACTTCCTGTTTTATCTAGTTTGATCATCTTTTGGAAGAGTGACATGTGAAAAATCCCTGCGTGCCCAGTATTGTTGAGATGACTAGATAACTGTTGATAGATCATCAAATTCCATCTGCCTCTACCCAGACAAACCTGTTTGTGCAATTTGTTGAGTAATTTGATATACAAGGACCATAAAAAAAGATAATAGATAAAATGTATCTACAGAGGCATAATTAAAGTATGTAACAAAGTTATTTGACTTATGCATTTAATTCACATGAAGAAATCTGTTTTAAGTCCAACTTCTGAGAACAAGTTGGGAGAAAAAAATACTAAATTCCCTTACGTTGATTACTTTTTTCTAATTCAATCAGTTTCCCATGTTGATTCAATGTCATCAGATTCATTTTTTTGTTGAAATGAAGTGGATACAGAGTTGATTTCAATCCGTTTTTTCCCAGCGGGTGATTTTCATGGACACCACCAGTGATGGATTGGGCCTGTCTAAATTAGGGCTGTTGCATAGGCTTACAGACACTTGACACCGGCATTGGCAAATAATGCTAATGCAATGGCAAAGTAAAGCAGCATAACAACAAGATCTGGAAAGAAAGAAATTATGTCCCTGGTGCTGACTACCAAAATGATGAAGCACCAGGAGTTGACCACAAGGTGCCTGTCAGGCTCTGGTAATAGGGAAGCTTTTGGCTCCTCTATTTAGCTATGGTCAGAGCCTGACAGATCTAGTATTACAATTCTATGTGGGTTTTGTGTTGGTCCCCAATTAGAGGCAGCTGCTTTGCATTGTCTCTAATTGGGGGCCATATTTAAGTTCAAGGGTTTCACCTCTTTGGTGTGGATCATTGATGATTATGGTTTAGTGCTGTGTAGCCTACCTTTTGTTACGTTTGTGTATCGCGGTGTTATTTTCATGGACATTGATTCAATAAATAATCATGTCGCATTTCTTCAGCGCTGCGTCTTGGTCTGACACTCACCACATTCGTGACAGTGCCTCTTATCTACAGCATCATTATTTGCCAAATGCACCGAATACAATAGTTGTAGACCTTACTGTGAAATGCTTACTTACAAGCACTTAACCAACAATGCATTTTTAAGAAAAATTATATCAGAAAAATATTTACTAAATAAACTAAAGTAAAAAATAAAAGAGCAACAATAAAATAACAATAACAAGGCCATATACAGGGGGTACCAGTACCAAATCAATGTGCGGGGGTACAGGTTAGTTGAGGTAATATGTACAGTACCAGTCAAAGGTTTGGACACCTATTCAAGGGTTTTTCTTTATTTTTACTATTTTCTACATTGTAGAATAAGGGTGAAGACATCACAACTATGAAATAACACATGTAGAATAATGTTGTAAAACATTTTTGATTCTTCAAAGTAGCCACCCTTGATGACAGCTTTGCACACACTCTTGAAATTCTCTCAACCAGCTTCACCTGGAATGCACAGCCTAGATGTGTGTTGGGTCACTCTCCTGTTGAAAAACAAATGATAGTCCCACTAAGCGCAAACCAGATGGGATGGTGTATTGCTGTCGAATGCTGTGGTAGCCATGCTGGTTAAGTGTAACTTATAAAAAATATATTGGTTACTATATGATTAAGCTTTGCCCCAGTGATGTACTGGGCTGTACGCACTACTCTGTGTAGCGCCTTGCGGTCGGAGGCCGAGCAGTTGCCATACCAGGCGGTGATACAACCAGTCAGGATGCTCTCTATGGTGCAGCTGTAGAACTTTTTGAGGATCTAAGGACCCATGCCAAATCTTTTCAGTTGTTGTGCCCTCTTCACAACTGTCTTGGTGTGTTTGGACCGTGATATTATTGTTAGTTGAGAACAAGTTCTCATTTACAACTGCGACCTGGCCAAGACAAAGCAAAGCAGTGCGACAAAAACAACAGAGTTACACATGGGAATAAACAAGCGTATAGTCAACAACACAATAGAGAATCTATGTACAGAGTGTGCAAATGTAGTGCAAATGTAGTAAGGTTAGGAAGGTAGGACAATAAATAGGCCATAGTGGCAAAATAAATTACAAATTAGCATTAACACTGAACTGATAGATGTGCAGATGATGATGTGCAAATAGAGATACTGGAGTGCAAATGAGCAAAAATAATAAATATGGGGATGAGGTAGTAGGGTGGGCTATTTACAGAAGGGCTATATACAGGTGCAGTGATCAATAAGCAGCTCTGACAGCTGATGCTTAAAATTAGTGAGGGAGATAGGAACCTCTAGCTTCAAGGATTTTTGCAATTCATTCCAATCATTGGCAGGAGAGAACTGGAAGGAATGGCGGCCAAAGGAGGTGTTGGCTTTGGGGGTGACCACTGAAATATACAGTGGGGAGAACAAGTATTTGATACACTGCCGATTTTGCAGGTTTTCCTACTTACAAAGCATGTAGAGGTCTGTAATTTTTATCATAGGTACACTTCAACTGTGAGAGACGGAATCTAAAACAAAAATCCAGAAAATTACATTGTATGATTTTAAAATAATTAATTTGCATTTTATTGCATGACATAAGTATTTGATCACCTACCAACCAGTAAGAATTCCGGCTCTCACAGACCTGTTAGTTTTTCTTTAAGAAGCCCTCCTTTTCTCCACTCATTACCTGTATTAACTGCACCTGTTTGAACTTGTTACCTGTATAAAAGACACCTGTCCACACACTCAATCAAACAGACTCCAACCTCTCCACAATGGCCAAGACCAGAGAGCTGTGTAAGGACATCAGGGATAAAATTGTAGACCTGCACAAGGCTGGGATGGGCTACAGGACAATAGGCAAGCAGCTTGGTGAGAAGGCAACAACTGTTGGCGCAATTATTAGAAAATGGAAGAAGTTCAAGATGACGGTCAATCTCCCTTGGTCTGGGGCACCATGCAAGATCTCACCTCGTGGGGCATCAATGATCATGAGGAAGGTGAGGGATCAGCCCAGAACTACACGGCAGGACCTGGTCAATGACCTGAAGAGAGCTGGGACCACAGTCTCAAAGAAAACCATTAGTAACACACTACGCCGTCATGGATTAAAATTCTGCAGCGCACGCAAGGTCCCCCTGCTCAAGCCAGCGCATGTCCAGGCCCGTCTGAAGTTTGCCAATTACCATCTGGATGATCCAGAGGAGGAATGGGAGAAGGTCATGTGGTCTGATGAGACAAAAATAGAGCTTTTTGGTCTAAACTCCACTCGCCGTGTTTGGAGGAAGAAGAAGGATGAGTACAACCCCAAGAACACCATCCCAACCGTGAAGCATGGAGGTGGAAACATCATTCTTTGAGGATGCTTTTCTGCAAAGGGGACAGGACGACTGCACCGTATTGAGGGGAGGATGGATGGGGCCATGTATCACGAGATCTTGGCCAACAACCTCCTTCCCTCAGTAAGAGCATTGAAGATGGGTCGTGGCTGGGTCTTCCAGCATGACAACGACCCGAAACACACAGCCAGGGCAACTAAGGAGTGGCTCCGTAAGAAGCATCTCAAGGTCCTGGAGTGGCCTAGCCAGTCTCCAGACCTGAACCCAATAGAAAATCTTTGGAGGGAGCTGAAAGTCCGTATTGCCCAGCGACAGCCCCGAAACCTGAAGGATCTGGAGAAGGTCTGTATGGAGGAGTGGGCCAAAATCCCTGCTGCAGTGTGTGCAAACCTGGTCAAGAACTACAGGAAACATATATGATCTCTGTAATTGCAAACAAAGGTTTCTGTACCAAATATTAAGTTCTGCTTTTCTGATGTATCAAATACTTATATCATGCAATAAAATGCAAATTAATTACTTAAAAATCATACAATGTGATTTTCTGGATTTTTGTTTTAGATTCCGTCAGTCACAGTTGAAGAGTACCTATGATAAAAATTACAGACTTCTACATGCTTTGTAAGTGGGAAAACCTGCAAAATCGGCAGTGTATCAAATACTTGTTCTCCCCACTGTAAGTATTCAGACCCTTTACTCAGTACTTTGTTGAAGCACCTTTGGCAGCGATTACAGCCTTGAGTCTTGGCACACCTGTATTTGGGGAGTTTCTACGGACAAATCCTTCGAGCACATGGCTTGGTTTTTGCTCTGACATGCACTGTCAACTGTGGGACCTTATATAGACAGTGAAAGCTATGATCCGTTATTGGTGTCACTTGTTAAATCCACTTCAATCATTGTAGACTGTCACGGTGCGCATTATATAAGGGACGGTAGACGGAGCGCTGGTGAAGTGTCATCCTTTTTATTTTAAATGAGATGTCCTCTCGAAGCATTCAAAATAACAAAGGAGAGTGAAATAATAAACTATTACAAACAAAAACACGGTGACTTACTTGCTGGGCTACAGGCAGTGCAGACAAGCAGGAACAATGATCCACACACAGGTGGATTAGAGTGGAGCTTAAATACACTCCCCAATCAGAGACAACGCTAGACAGCTGTCTCTGATTGGGGATGATAATCTCCCTAATAAGTGTGTGAGGACTTGGTTGTGTGCCTCTCTCCTCCCCTAGGTGGGAGTAAGAGGCCTTACCACAACCAAGCCCTCACAGTACCCCCCCCCTAAGGTGCGGACTCCCGATCGCACACAAACAATCCCCCCTCTCCAGAAAAAATGTCCAAAAAACTAGGGGGGACATGGTGGGGTACTGAGGTGGTTGCTGGTGGAGGCTCCCGGTCCAGTCCGGACCCCGGCGCGATGGTTCCCCCCTCAGTACTCCCGCCATCCACCAAGTCCTGTCTGGACCCTGGTGTGGGAGCCCTCGACCCTGGAGAGGGGCTGACAACCGGCCCCGGACTGGGCACCGGTGGAGCGGACTGCTCCGGCACTGGAGCGACGCAGACGACCGGCCCCGGACTGGGCACCGGTGGAGCGGACTGCTCCGTCATTGGAGCGACGTAGACGACCGGTCCCGGACTGGGCACCGGTGGAGCGGACTGCTCCGGCACTGGAGCGACGCCGACGACCGGCCCCGGACTGGGCACCGGTGGAGCGGACTGCTCCGTCACTGGAGCGACGTAGACGACCGGCCCCGGACTGGGCACCGGTGGAGCGGACTGCTCCGGCACTGGAGCGACGCAGATGACCGGCCCCGGACTGGGCACCGATGGAGCGGACTGCTCCGGCACTGGAGCGACGCAGACGACCGGCCCCGGACTGGGCACCGGTGGAGCGGACTGCTCCATCACTGGAGCGACGGCGACGACCGGCCCCGGACTGGGCACCGGTGGAGCGGACTGCTCCGGCACTGGAGCGACGCAGATGACCGGCCCCGGACTGGGCACCGGTGGAGCGGACCGCTCTGGCGCTGTAGCAGAGCAGACTGCTGGACCCGGATGTGGCTCTGGTGGAGGTTCAGGGCTGCTCACCTTCACCTGAGGTCCCGGGCTGCTGACCTTCCCCGGAGGTCTCGGGCTGCTGACCTTCCCCGGAGGTCTCGGGCTGCTGACCTTCCCCGGAGGTCTCGGGCTGCTGACCTTCCCCGGAGGTCTCGGGCTGCTGACCTTCGCCGGGGGTCTCGGGCTGCTGACCTTCGCCGGGGGTCTCGGGCTGCTGACCTTCGCCGGAGGTCTCGGGCTGCTGACCTTCTCCGGAGGTCTCGGGCTGCTGACCTTCACCGGAGGCCTCGGGGTGCTGACCTTCACAGGAGGCCTCGGGCTGCTGACCTTCACAGGAGGCCTCGGGCTGCTGACCTTCTCCGGAGGTCTCGGGCTGCTGACCTTCACAGGAGGTCTCGGGCTGCTGACCTTCACAGGAGGCCTCAGGCTGCTGACCTTCACAGGAGACCTCAGGCTGCTGACCGTCACAGGAGGCCTCGGGCTGCTGACCTTCTCCGGAGACCTCGGACAGCTAACCCTCACCGGAGGTCTCGGGCTGCTGACCTTCACCGGAGACCTCGGGCTGGACGCCGTGCCCACCCTGGGCACCGACGGAGAGGTGGTTTTCAGCCCTGCTGTAGGTCTGGCTGTCTGTCCCAGACTGGGCGCCGACACGCTATGGAGCTCCTGCTCCACAGCGGGACTGAACGTCGTGCCCACCCTGGGCACCGACGCAGAGATGGTTTCCAGCCCTCTGGTGGGGCTGGCTGTCGGCCCCAGACTGGGCACCGACACGCTATGGAGCTCCTGCTCCACAGCGGGGCTGAATGTCGTGCCCACCCTGGGCACCGACGCAGAGATGGTTTCCAGCCCTCTGGTTGGGCTGGCTGTCGGCCCCAGACTGGGCACCGACACGCTATGGAGCTCCTGCTCCACAGCGGGGCTGAACGTCGTGCCCACCCTGGGCACCGACGCAGAGATGGTTTCCAGCCCTCTGGTGGGGCTGGCTGTCGGCCCCAGACTGGGCACCGACACCCTATGGAGCTCCTGCTCCACAGCGGGGCTGAACGTCGTGCCCACCCTGGGCACCGACGCAGAGATGGTTTCCAGCCCTCTGGTTGGGCTGGCTGTCGGCCCCAGACTGGGCACCGACACGCTATGGAGCTCCTGCTCCACAGCGGGGCTGAACGTCGTGCCCACCCTGGGCACCGACGCAGAGGTGGTTTCCAGCCCTGTGGTTGGGCTGGCTGTCGGCCCCAGACTGGGCACCGACACGCTATGGAGCTCCTGCTCCACAGCGGGACTGAACGTCGTGCCCACCCTGGGCACCGACGCAGAGATGGTCTCCAGCCCTGTGGTTGGGCTGGCTGTCGGCCCCAGACTGGGCACCGACACGCTATGGAGCTCCTGCTCCACAGCGGGGCTGAACGTCGTGCCCACCCTGGGCACCGACGCAGAGAGGGTTTCCAGCCCTGTGGTTGGGCTGGCTGTCGGCCCCAGACTGGGCACCGACGCGCTATGGAGCTCCTGCTCCACAGCGGGGCTGAACGTCGTGCCCACCCTGGGCACCGACGCAGAGATGGTCTCCAACCACAGAGCTGCGCTGTCGACCCTCGCTGTAGGCTCCGTGTGAGGAATGGGCACGGGGCATACTGGACTGGGTGAGCGCACCACTGGTCTGCTGCGAGGCGCAGGCACGGGCCGTACCGGGCTGGGGAAACGCACCGTTGGGTTGGTGCGTTTAGTTGGCACGGGTCGCACCGGGCTGGAGACACGCACCGTTGGGCTGGTGCGCGGAGCAGGCGCGGGCCGTGCCGGGCTGGGGAAACGCACCGTTGGGCTGGTGCGTCTAGCTGGCACGGGTCGCACCGGGCTGGAGACACGCACCATAGGGCTGGTGCGCGGAGCAGGCGCGGGCCGTACCGGGCTGGGGAAACGCACCGTTGGATTGGTGCGTTTAGCTGGTACGGGTCGCACCGGGCTAATGTTGCGCACCGATGGTTTGGTGCGCTGAGTCGGTCTCCTCTTCCTCCGACTCTGGACCGGCGCTGGAGGCACCGGACTGGGAACTGGCGCTGGAGCACGACTGTCCCTGTCGTCTCTACTCCACCGCCAATCCCCATCCTGTGAGGGCTCCTCCGGGAACCCCCACGAGTGAGGGAACAGAAGCACATCGTCGTCGTCTTCCTCCGACTCCTCCCTGTACTCCTGCTCCCATGGCTGTAGGGGCTCCTCCTGGAACCCCCACGAGTGCAGTGGTCGGGGCTCTTCTCCCTCGATCCCCGACCACCCCCATAGCCCCCCCCAAAATCAGTTTGAGGGGTTTTCTGGGCTCCAGGCTGGTCCTCAACTCTAGCCCGGTGACGTGTCCTCCGTCTCCGGCGCCTCGGCTGCTCCGGACCCCAGCCTTCCTCCACCGAGCGATAGTAAGAGTGTTCCTCCTCGGTAATTTTCCCCATACCGAGGAGGATATCTCCTAACGTAATCCCCCGTTGCGTCCCAGGGTGGTGGATCATTCTGTCACGGTGCGTAGTATTTAAGGGACGATAGACGGAGCGCTGGTGAAGTGTCATCCTTTTTATTGAATGAGTTGTTCTCTCGAGGCATAAAATAAAAAGGAGAGTATAATAAACAAAAACACGGTGACTTACTTGCTGGGCTACAGGCAGTGCAGACAAGCAGGAACAATGATCCACACACAGGTGGATTAGAGTGGAGCTTAAATACACTCCCCAATCAGAGACAACGCTAGACAGCTGTCTCTGATTGGGGATGATAATCTCCCTAATAAGTGTGTGAGGACTTGGTTGTGTGCCTCTCTCCTCCCCTAGGTGGGAGTAAGAGGCCTTACCACAACCAAGCCCTCACAGTAGACAAAGGGGAGGAAACATGTTAAAGGATGATTTTTAAACCTTAAGTCAATTGAGACATGGATTACGTATTTGTGCCATTCAGAGGGTGAATGGGCAAGACAAAACAATTAAGTGGCTTTGAATCAGGTATGGTAGTATGTGACAGGCCCACCGAGCCTTCCCTGTCATTACTGTTGGATACAGATAGGATATTTGTTTTTTTCATTACATTACTTGTCAAGCATGGGAGGACTTGGTTTGAACATGGAGGGACCTGATGTGCTTAGAGTGTCTCACACATCAAAAGTACATTGTGTTATTAAGATTGTTGGCAACTGGCCCTAAACTGTCATCAACCCAGATAAGTTTCACCAGAAATAATCCTCTCTGATCTCATTTCATAATACGTACCATTGATAAGAGTAAGCCTTATCAGTAGTTCTGCCATCAATAATAGAAGTTCTATGGAAAGGGATTTGGTGTCATGATGTCTAAAGGTGAATTATTATTTTAGCTTAGCCTTCATCCATAAACCTTATGATAACAATCTGTCACTTTCTGGCAGTATAACTGGGGGCCTGCATATACAGTTGGTAATTCTAGGCTACTGTTTGTTTATCATTCCTTACCTTGTAGACTTGGCGGAGGTTCTCATTCTCTGTCTCTGTCTGTCAGGATGCTACCTACAGTTCTTGCCGTTTGTTTGTTTGTTTGATTTAAGTGTGTGAGTGCAATGAGGTTCAAAACACACCCAAATCAAAAACCATGGACTGAAGCCTCCCGAGTGGCTCAGCGGTCTAAGGCAATGCATCGCAGTGCTTGAGGCATCACTACAGACCCGGGTTCGATCCAAGGCTGTGTCACAACCGGCCGTGACCGGGAGTTCCATAGGGCTGCGGACAATTGGCCCAGTGTCATCCGGGTTAGGGGAGGTTTTGGCCGGTGGGGCTTTACTTGGCTCATCTTGCTCTAGCGACTCCTTGTGGCAGGCCAGGCGCCTGCAGGCTGACTTCGGTCGTCAGTTGAACTGTGTTTCCTCCGACACATTGGTGCGGGCAGATGTTAAGAAGCGCAGTTTGGCGGGTAATTTTTCGGCGGATGCATGACATGACCTTTGCCTCTCCCGAGCCCATTGAAGAGTTGCAGCGATGAGACAAGATCGTAATTGGATAGCAATTGGATATCACGAAATTGGGGAGAAAAAGGGGGTAAAATACAACAACAACAAAAAAAAAGTCGCTAGAATTCACTAAATGACGCCATCACCTAATTTGCATAATTGTCCATGTGCATGTTATTGTGATGGACGCTGTAGGAGAGAGGAATAACGTCGTGGGAGAGACAAAAAGTCAGTAAACACCCTAAATAAATATCTTTCTTCTGTCGATTCTTGTTTTTTTTTTAATGTCACAATTCCAACCCTCCTCCTTTATCCGGGCTTGGGACCGGCAAAAGTGACCCAAAAGAGACACTGGCAGAGTTACTTAGTTTTTTATTATTATTATTTTTATTTTTTATTTTGTTTTCTTAAGTTTGGTTTGGTTTTTAACCTTATGGTCCACTTAGGAGCCTACAACAAGTCACAGTAAAACATGAACATTTTTAACCATAACATAAAAAAATTGTATACAATCTACATGAACAATCTAAATGGACCAAAAAGAGACAATAGAAAAAACTGTCAACGGCAATGTGAGAAAATGATGGTAACTAGTCTGGCCCTAATTCAGGTGAATGTTTTTTTTTTTTTTTCAGACCCCCCTCCACACACACACAGGCTGTGCTGGCTCACAGAAAGAGTGGGTCATCGTAATTTTGGTCAAGGCTCTCTATGGCAGGTTCAGCAACTGAGGGAGCTGGCTTAAAAGAGTAAGCAGCTGATGTGGCAAAAAGCTGCAAAACATTATCAGGCAGCTGGTGCTCCTAGCAAGCCTCACCAGACAGCTTCAGTCCATATCCGAATGTACAGGATGGAGTTAAGGGTCTACAAGGACATCCGATTTCTAAGTTAGCTTTTTACCACACTCATCTGGCTGAATACTCTCTCGACTTCAGCATTTGAGTGTGGCAAGTACAACACAGACACAGCAGCCATGGCAAGTTCTTGAAACGGGTTGATATCAGCTGCTCCCTGAACTTCCAAATTTCACTTCAGAAGCCCAGTGTGTTTTTGTCTCATTCCATTTGGATGGCACGCCATTGCTGGACAATCTTGTCAATCTTCTCTGCAGGGGAGTAGCCAAGGAGCTTTGCTATTTTTTATATTTCTCCAGGGCTCTTATTGTGCTTTGAGTTTCTTCCACATTGAAAACTGACATGTACTGCAATCCTTCGATGTTGTCCAGCAGTCTCACCCTCAACTCATTATTGAGGGAGATGGTGAAGGCTACACACCGCTTTCGGACATTGTTTTCATCCTCAGGCGCAAGGTGGAGCTCAGCTGCCTTTGATTCAAAAAGGTAACCAAGGTACGGTTTGGGACTGATGTATCCATCTATTGGCCCTTTGAATACATAAACATTTGCCAGTGGATTCAGCACCCTGCTGCTCACAGACTTGATCAGGCTAACCAAGCTGTCAAGTAGCTTAAGAGGATCTACTTGCTCTCCCTCAAAAGCCTTGATGGCCAACTGTACCTCACACAGTACTGACTTCAAAAAAGTCAGACACTATGTTTTGAGGATCACTGTACATGTATGTATAAAACCTCAGCCATGTAGCAGTGTTCACTGGACATGGTGACTGCGAAATGCAGCCTAAGCTCCTCCCACTGGTGCAAAATGCATGAAACCGCAGGTTCAATGGAGAGCCAATGTGTGGCACACACCTTGGTTATCTGTAAAGGTTTCTTCCCACAGTTGATGGTCTCATATATGGCCTTGTAGGTTTGGAGACACTGAAAACCAGTTATAAGTCTCTCGTACCAAGTACTCCACACTACGGGGGATGGTGTCATTGGAAGCATGATTTACAGCAAGCTGCAGAGAGTGGCACACACAGCGAATAAGAACCAGATCTTTGAGGCCATACTCCTCCTTCAGCACTTTATGGACCCCATTGTTAATCCCCGTCATCAGAGGCATTGTCAGTCCCTATCCCCAGGAGTTTCTCTTTTTTAAGACAACACTTCTCGAGGAAAGCCACAACAGCACGGGCTATAGCTTTGGCATCTCCTCCCTCCAACTCAACAAGCCCCAGAAATGTTGATACAATTGTCTGCTTGGTGTCACTAAAGTACCTTATCACAACCCCCAGGTACTTAGAAACACTTACATCCGTTGACTCATCGAGGAGGAGGCTGAAACGCTGGTCACCCACATCTGCAACCAACTTTTTCAGAAAGTATGGTGCTAGAACACCATTAATCATTTCTGTGCACTTTGTCCTGTGCATTTTGAAGTGGGTAGCAGCAGTGGAGTCTGAGAAAGCAGCTCTACATGCTTCTCCAATGTGATCATATGCCAGCATGGAACAGTGTTCAGCGATAGCTAATGCCATGATGGCCTCAGCCTTTTTTGCAGAGTAAAATTTTTTCAACCATAAATGGCAGCTTGTTTTGGATGGAACTGTTAAGGCTTTGCCTTTTTAGTTGTAATGTGTTTTTTTACATCACTAAGTTTGGCGTAGAAATCAGCCTTACAATACAGGCAGTATGCCCGTCTATCATCTCCAATAAACAGCGTCAACCAGCCTTTGAAATCAGGGTTTGATTCCCACTCCTTTCTGTATTTTTGAGTGTACAGTTTAGACTGAGATATGATGAGCTAGCCAGCTAGATCTTTAGCTTATGTCACAGAGAGGCACACACACAGTGGACAAGGTGAGTAAGTGACTGAGGCTGTGTGAGTCAAATGCAGTGATTTATTTTAGACAAAGAACATTTTACATTTACATCCCGCCCTGAATGTAAGCCAGGGCGGGATCAGCCAGCGGCGGCGAACATCTCCTGCTCTGACTGCAGCTTGGAGGGACTGCTGCGTGAGGACTGGGCCGCCTGTGAGTGCTTTGGGACGGGGTGGGGCCCACGGCAGCACTCGCTGCTCGTTGAGAAGAGTAAGAACGATACGTGCTTTCGCATCAGAGTCTCGAAAAGTCTCCAATAACTGTTTGTCAGTAGCAAAACACATTTAAATAAAGTAAAGACTGGTTAGCTTGTTTTGACAGCATAGCCTAGCTAACTAACTGATTAATCTAGCCTACATTAGCGATGATCAGATGATAAAGCCCACCCCAGCAGTTGTTCTAGTAAAGATACTGTACTTAACCAACTCATTTAATCTTTGGTTCTAGCTTGCTAAGCCTACCATGTGTGATGAGTGTGTTTTTTCAGAAAATGAAGGCCTATGTTAAAACCCTTATTTCACTTTAAGCACCTGCCCCACCAAAGGTCTGAGCACGGCCCTGAATCCAGTACTAAGTGAGGATGTCCAGCATGCAGAATAAAGCCAGTGGTTAGATTGGTGAATACTGGTGTTCACTGGAGGGACATGCTAGGTGCTGAGGAAGAGGACAGCAGTGCAGCACATTGAAACACTGCACACCACCACTTTGTAATCCTTTAATCAACAATAAACATCATAATATACAGTGAAAAACACCATTTTACCACAAATAAATATAACCACTAAATTGTAACATTGGCACAAAACAAGACAGCACATACGCTTGTTCTACAACAAAACAAATGAGGCCATTTGAGATGCCAGAAAATGCACAAACAACAACAGAATATTCCATTCATCCATTGAGAATTATTTGTCATGTTCATCAAACACTGTCTTGCCCACACAATCAACCTGATTGTAAGAGATGCTCTGAAGGTGATGAAGCCCACTGTGAACAAAGTGAAAGCAGCTGTGGAATACTTCCACAGGAGCGCAGTAGGTGCTGAAAAACTAAAGTCTACACAACGCCAGAACGCCAGATGGGGAAGCCTGAGCTGAGGCCTAAACAAGACTGCACTACAAGGTGGAATTCGACATTTTATATGTTGAAGTGGTTTCTTGAGTCAAAGGATGCCATCATCTCTCCCCTGGCCATTGTCAATGCTCCTGTTGATGCTCTGACCCAAGAGGAATGGGAGGTGGTGGAGGAGGTGTGCAGGAGTCCTGGAACCCTTTGAGCAGGTCATTGTGGAGATCTGTGGAGAGAGGTACAGTAAGCAGTTATTACTACATCATTATTTAATCCAGTATTATATACAGTTGAAATCGGAAGTTTACATACACTTAGGTTGAAGTCATTAAAACTTGTTTTTCAACCACTCCACAGATTTCATGTTAACAAACTATAGTTTTGGCAAGTCGTTTAGGACATCTACTTTGTGCATGACACAAGTAATTCTTCCAACAATTGTTTACAGACAGATTATTTCACTTATAATTCACTATATCACAATTCCAGTGGGTCAGAAGTTTACATAGACTAAGTTGACTGTACCTTTAAACAGCTTGGAAAATTCCAGAAAATGATGTCATGGCTTTAGAAGCTTCTGATAGGCTAATTGACATAATTTGAGTCAATTGGAGGTGTACATGTGGATGTATTTCAAGGCCTACCTTCACATCATGGAAAAATCAAAAATAAATCAGCCAAGACCTCAGAAAAAAAATTGTAGACATCCACAAGTCTGGTTCATCCTTGGGAGCAATTTCTAAATGCCTGAAGGTACCACGTTCATCTGTACAAACAATAGTACGCAAGTATAAACACCATGGGACCACACAGCTGTCATACCGCTCAGGAAGAAGACGCTATCTGTCTCCTAGAGCCATCACAAAGCCCTGACCTCAATCCTATAGAACATTTTTGGGCAGAACTGAAAAAGCGTGTGCGAGCAAGGAGGCCTACAAACCTGACTCAGTTACACCAGTTCTGTCAGGAGGAATG